>JAODAL010043893.1:0-33410 GCA_025379985.1 Phyllomedusa bahiana
GTTTGTGGGGCTCAATTCTTTGGCGAATTTTTCATCCAGGGTTAATTGGTTTTTGGGGTGTGCTGATAAAAAAAACCTTTTTTAACCCCAAAATATATAAATTTTCCCTGTCCCTAATTCATGTCAAAGGTTTAAATTAACCCGTTTTGCTTTTAATTTAGTAAAACCACAGTGTTTTTAAACACACATACAAAAAAATTTTTCCTGGCCATTTGTGGAGGCAATTATACCCAAAGGGTTACCCAAGCTTGTTACGGGGTTCTTTTGGAGTCAAAAACAGGGTGTATATTTTCAATACAGATATCATATCAAACAGTTCTTACAATTTAGAACAGTATGCGACAGAGAGGGGGCGGCTTCACCTGTAGGGGCAGTGGCACAAACATTCCTGGAACGGGCCCGGGTCGCAGCACAGAAAGGGGGGAATCGCGAGGGGTACTGGGGGGGGGAAAAACTGCCGTGTATCTAGCGGCCGGTGTTGTTCAAAAACCCAGGGTTCTTGTTTGGGTTGACTAGGTCATCCTCTTCCTCCCAGATGACATCTGACAACCCCAGAAAGTCGGTGGGAAACCCTCGAACACCCTTAGTTGGCAGGGCCCGGGGGAGGGGGTCAGGGGCCCCTCACCTGCCTCCCCCGCCCTGTCCCACCCTTTTCCCCCTCAGCCAGAGATCTACTATGGGTCTGGCTCGCGCCACTATATAGCGGGATAACTTTTGGGGAGGGCAGTCTAGTATTGCAGCGAAGCAATGGGCCAATATCCCCTGCTTTTGCAGTAGGGGGCCCAAAGTATAGTGTGGGAGTGGCTGGGAGGTCATTTTGGGGGGTCAGCCCGGGTCCCAAGACCCGGGGGGAAAAGGGCGCGTGCGATGAAACACAAAAAAATGATGATGTAGCCGACCGCATTGGGGCCGGGTGAGGCAAGAGCCCTCATGTCAGGGAAGGGGCGTCAGCTTGCCGGGCAGGCAGCGGCGCAGCCCGCAAGTGGGGGTGTGGCCGTGAGTCCCCGGATAGGGACGTGTTTAGGTTTGGGGGCCAAGCGGCCACGGGTTTTAAAAAAAACCCGCTTCGCAGGTCCAAAAAAAGTAACGGCACAGGGGCCAGCGAGGGGAGCGGGGGGGCAGTTTGTCACTCATGCGGAAACATTGGTGGGGAAAATCCGATACTCGGCGGTGGGGGGGCATTTCTTTTCTAAGCTTTCCCGGAAAGGGGGGGCCAATATGGGTACATGTAGAATCTGTAAGCAGAAAGTGAAAACGTGGCCAAAGGGGGCTTTTCGTTTGGCCACGGGCCCCGCATCAACACATGCAGCGTCACCTTTCCGGGTTGGGCCGGGAGAAACGTGGGTCAGATGGGTGGCCCCCTGACCCGCAGCAAAAAGCAGCAGAAGGGAGCGCCCAGTTGGGACGCATGCCATTGCAGCCATTTAAGGCTTTCCCCCACCTTGGCAAAAAGGGGGCTCCCGTCCCAAATTTTTGGTAATTTCAGCCCTCCCCTTTTCCCAAATGGGGGGACTCTGCAAAAATTCAGAGAACTAAGGCTTGTGCCGAGCCCAGATGGAGAGTTTTTCCCAAACTGTAATTTTTTTCCCAAAAAAGGGGGAAATACCAGCACTTATAAATATGTAGAACGAAAGGGGGGTCATTTCCCTTTAGTTATCGGTTTTTTTTCCCAATTTAAGGCAGGGGCGGACGTCTGGAGCGTAACTTCGGGCAGGGGGCCCAAAAATGTCCTTTACGGCCCCCTGGGGAATGTGCTTCCTGCCCCGGGACACCAACAACTTGTACAGGAGATGCCCCTTTTTCCCCAAAGTTGTCAAAAAAAAAATGGCCCGCACCTGCCCGGGGAATTTTCCCCCTCCTCCTCCCCCACCATCACCCCCCCTCAGCCTCCACAAGTAAATGCTCCATTTATACCCCATTGTAGGTCACGCAGTTCTACACCTGGCTTCCTCGGCAAAAAGAAGTCACACGGGGAGGAATGCTCGCGTCGTGGGAGCAAGTAAAAAGATGTGTGGCTTTCTCTGCGCCCAAATGCACAAACGGAAAACCCGGTGAAGGACAATGGGAGGAAAATGGTGCCCCGCTGCCAAACCGGGGGAGGGATGGGTTCCCTGCGCCCTTTCTTTGGGGTAAGTGTTCAATTTTTTGAAAAGGTTCCCGAAGTCCTTTTACCGATCTTCAGGGAAAATTCTGAAAATGGCCAGGGAAAAATGTGCTTTCAATTTTTCCATTTGTACAAACCAGGAACACCCTCCTCGAGTTGCACGGCAATAAAGGCCCCCCCCCAAACACTTGATTCCTGTTTTCCCCCCCTGGGAAATTTACAAATGTGTGAAATTTTGCCACTCTGTTTTCCTAATACTGTTTTGCCACCTCTAAAAATTGAATTTTGCCAATCGCCCATGCTGCTGCTTTTGGCTGAAAGCCTGTCCCCCACAATGTGTCATTGTGCCACTTTCTGACCTCATGCTGCTTGTTTGGGGTGCTGCCGTGCCTCCACACTGGGGTCATTGTGCACTTTTTTGACCTCATGCTGTGGGTGTGGGGTGCTGCCGTGTCCCCAAAACTGGTTTATTGTGCCCCTGGGCCCGACCCCATGCTTGCTGCCCCCGGACCCCCCGCTCTAGTCCCTTGTGCCATTCTGTGGCTTCCTCCTTTTTTTGCCCCCTTCCAGAATGTCATTGTGCCCTGCCCGGGCCTCATGCTGCGGGCCCCCGTGACCCCCCGCTCTCATCATTGTGCCCTTCTTTTTGGTTCCCCCCTGTTTTTGCCACCTCCAGAATGTCATTGTGCCACTGCCTGACCTCCCTCTGCTGCTGTGGCTGCTGCCGGGGCCTCCCACACGTGTCCCTTGTGCCACTTTCTGACCTATGCTGCTGCTTTTGGGGTCTGCCCGTGTCCTTCACACTGTGTCATTGTGCCAAGGCCCCGACCTCATGCTTTCTGCTGCCGTGACCTTTGCTCTCGTCCCTTGTTGCTTTTGTGGCTTCCTCCCGTTTTCCACCTCCAGAATAAAAATTGTGCCACTGGCCCCGAATCTTTCTGCTGCCCCGTGACCTCCGCTCCATTTATTGTGCCATTTGTGGCTTCCTCCTGTTTTTTTTCCCCCTCTGAATGTCATTCGCCACTGCCTGACCTCATGCTGTGCCCCGTTTACCTCCGCTTTTCAGTCATTGTTTCCATTTTGGCTTCCTCCTGTTTTTTCCACTCCAGAATGTGATTGTGCCACTGCCTGACCTCATGGGTGCTGCTGTGGGTGCTGCCGTGCCCCCACCCCTGTGTCATTGTGCCACTTTCTGACCTCATGCTGCTGTTTGGCTGTGCCGTGTCCTCCACACTTGGTTTTCTTTTTTTGGGGCCCCTGCCCGACCACCCCATTTCTGCTGCTGCCGTGACCCCGCTCTTAGGTTTATTGTTTCCATTTGGGCTTTCCCCCTGTTTTTTCCACCTCCCGAATATTTATTGTTTCCCCTGCCTTTACCTCGCTGCTGCTGTGGCCGCTGCCGTTTTCCCCCTACACTGTGTATTGTGCCACTTTCGAAACCCCTTTCTGCCCCGTGTGGTGCTTTCCGGTCCCAAAACTGTTATTGTGCCCCCTGCCTGACCTCCCTGCTGTGTGGCTGCCCGCCGGCACCTTTCCCCACCTTTTCACTAATGTTGCCCCCTGAGCTCTCAGCTTGTTTTTTTTTTTAGCTTTCGCTGGCATGACTTTTTAAAAAACAGGCAAAATTTTCCCCCTTGAGTTTTTTTGGGCAGTTTTGCCCCCCTTAAAAGCCCAGGGAATTTTTTTAGTGAAGCGATTCTAATAGCGGCGGCAGTCATTTGCGTGTTTATACAAAACAAATTTTAAAGAAGACCAAACCAACTCCCTTGCATAAATTTAAACATGGCACAACGTTCTACGCACTTTTAAAAATTTACATCCACTTTCAGGCTTTTCAACCGTGATATACAGCATGAAAATAAATGGACGAATTGGTAATAGCATATACTCAGCGTTAGGTTGCGACCTCCCGGTCGTTCAAAAAATTCAAGGCAAAAGTCCATCATTCGATTGGGAGACCCCCGGGGCCCAGAGCAGAGATGGCGCAATGATGGTAGCTAGCGCGCACTCGGAACTTTGAAACGTTTCGGGGCAAACTCCTCCCCTTCCTCAGGCACGAGCATATCAGTATACAGCCACTCCCTTTAAAAAGGTAAGAGGGCGTTTACTCCTACATTCTAACATCGTTAAAAAAAAACCACAAAAAAAAAAAACAAAAAATACACGAAAAATAAAATCATTATTAAGACATAACTGCAGGCGAAAAAAGTGGGAAACCATCTCATGCTGTTACGTACCCATTTCAAAGGAAGACTCGCAAATTGAGGCCTCATTGAGGCCCCTCGGAGATTAATGACTCTAGCTCCGTGATCCAGTAAGCCTCACGTTTAAGTAATTTATTAGTCAGGGATGGTTATCATTACATAAAACTTTGTCTAAAAACGCACCAGCGCAATTGCATAAGTCATGCCGTGCTTCCGCGAAGTGTTTAGCCACGGTCGTTTCCCAAAAGTTTTTTTTGGGGGGGGATCGACATCTTTAGATACACTAAGCTCATCACTAGAGTTGTTCAGTTTTTTTTTCTATAGCTTCTAATGGCCGACTTATGTTCATTGATTCTGACTCTAATACATCTTGATGTCTGCCCCACATATACTCGCCCACAGGGGCACTTTAACATATATATAACCCCTCACTTTCACATGTATGAAAACCCTTTTATTTTTACTTTAT
This sequence comes from Phyllomedusa bahiana, assembly GCA_025379985.1. Taxonomy (NCBI): domain Eukaryota; kingdom Metazoa; phylum Chordata; class Amphibia; order Anura; family Hylidae; genus Phyllomedusa; species Phyllomedusa bahiana. The sequence goes on from JAODAL010043893.1 coordinate 4,778, forward strand.
GGCCTTTAGAGGGGTGGTTTATAGAGTCTCCTTTTGAGAATAAAATGAAAAAATTGGTACATTTAAAGCACGAAAAGGTCCCTGATCTTGAAAAGGTTTAATAGTTTTCTTTTTTTTTCTTACTAGTAGTTTTTTTTAAGGTCGCTAAAAATTTTGTTGCCCGGGGTCCTACCTTTTCGGAAACACCCATGGGGGTTTTTTTGGGTGGGGGGGGTTTTTAAAAAGGTCCCCCAAATTTTGGTGTCGAAAGAAATTACCCCCCCAATATTTGGAAAATTGCCTTTTTTGTTAAGCCCTTCCCCATGTTTTACCCATAGGAAGATATGAAAGTAAATTTGTTGGTCTTCCCTCCCCTTTTTTTTTGTTGTTTTTTTTTTTGGTTTTTTGAGGAGGTTTTCTCTAGGGTTCATTGAAAGTGGGTGGCTTTTAAAATGTTATGTCTTGCCTGAGGAAGGGGGGGATTTTTGCCCCAAAAAACGTTGCACGTCCGATTTTGCGCCTAGCTCCTTTCATTGCGCCATCTCTGCCCCGGGCCCCTTGGCGTCTCCCAGATGGGAGGGATGGACTTTTGCTTAAATTTTTTTAAACCCGGGGGGAAAGGTCGAAAACCTAACGCTGAAATTGCTTTACCATTCTTTCCATTTATTGTCTTTGCTTTTTATATCAGGTTGAATCCCTTGGAAAAGGGGAAATTGTAAATTTTTTAAAAGTGCTTCTTTAAAGTGTTAAAATATTTTACCTGGGCCCCAATATTTTTTTTTATAAAGTATTGTTTTGGGGGGGGGAAAAAAAACCCCGGCTGTGGAACCCGTTTTAGCTTTACCAGCGAAAAAAAGTTATCCTTTGGTCTTACTGTTTATTGATGGGATTTTTATTCTCCAAAAAGACCTAAAGTTTACCTCCCTGGATTTAATGTCCTTGGGGGAGATCGCCAGGAGCACTGATGCCGAGCAGAGATTTTTTGTTTTTGGGAGGCAGATAGAATAAGTTTTACAGCAGCTAAATTCCCGGACCCCAAGTGGAACAAAACGGGGGGAAAAACGACCCAACTACCCGCGCCGGGTTAGAGCAGTCCCGAAAAAAAGGGAAGAAAGCCTAACATGCTTTGCCACGGCTATTAGCGGATTTATGTAAAGGCCGCCCGTTTCCTTTGGGGGATTAGTATTTAATTTTTTAAAACCAAATCCCCCTGCAGACGATGCCCAAATACGGGGGAAAGGATGGAATGCCATCAGTAACCTTTAAACTCGAGGGAAATTAATGCCCTCTCGTTTCAGCATCTAAAAAATGAAAATCGGATTCCATCTTTAGGGGAAAATAATCGTTTTTCAAAAAGAATTTAAAGGAATGTTTCTATGGATGAATAAAAAAAATTTAAACACGAATTGAAAATCTAGCATAGAAAAATTTTAAGAAAAACCTTACTCCAAAAACAATTTTGAGAAAATACGAATTGTGTTTCTAAGGCTATGCTGAAACCGCGTTCAACTTGGGAGAAAAACGGGGGGGGTTATTCAAGACGAAAAAGTCATAAAACCAAACCAAAAGAAAACGGGGGTTTGGGAAATTTCCCGGGCATCTCTCCGCAAATGAGGACTCTGCCCCGGGGGTTTAAACGCATCACCCAAAACTGACAAAAAAACTCCCCCCGGGGAAAACAAAAAGGGCGGGGTTTTTTTAGGAAAAGCAATGGGGGATGCATCAAAAAACCCAAAAAATTTTTCCATCAGGAATAGGGGAAAAAAACCCAATGAGTACCCAAAAAGAAAGGGAATCTTTGTAGTTTTTAAAACTTTTTAATCAAAAGGCCCCAAAAACTAGGGCCCCCAAACAGGATGCCCGGGGAAAAGGGCCCTTTAAAACTTTGCCCAAGCCCAAGGATCGGGATTTCTTTTTGATTTAGGGAAAATTTTTTTATCAGTTTTGTCGAAATATTGGGGTGAAAAATTTTTCTTTGCAAATTTTTCTTCTTCCCCGGGTTTTAAAGTCACGGGATGTAATAAATTTTTTTCCAAAAAGCTAAAGGGAAACATATTTCAGTTTGACCCAGAAAATTAAAAATTCCACCCCTTGAGGTGTTTGAGCATTTGGGTTTAAAGAAAGAGGAACGGGACAAATGGGAGAAAAAAGGAAAAGCATGTTTAAAAAACCTCAGTAAAAAAAAAAGGGAAGCTGTTAAGGAATTAAAAAAAGGACACCCCCCACCCTTTTTAAAAAAAGGGATGGGGGGGACCTCATTTGGTTATGGACGTGGAGCCATTATATTAATAAAAGCAAGGGACCAACTTCAAGATTTCAGGTGTATGTCCCCCTCAAAAAAGACCCCAACAAGTAAAATTTAAAAGTAATTAGGGGCAAGAAGTAGTTAATGAGGTTTTGGGGCGGGGGAACCATCATACCTTAAAAAACAAAATTCTTATTAAAAAAAACCCCACTTTTGTCCCGATTCTGTAAAATGGTCCAAAGGTTCTTTAAGGCCCAAACCCCCCAAACCCAAACCAGGCCGGCCCCATTGGGTCGGGAATCGATTCAGTTTTTGAACCCCATTGCGGGCCATACGTTATAGGTTTTCCCCCAAACCTTTTGGGTAAAGGGAAAGATTCTAAATCCTACAGGATCCCGGCCCAAGTTCTTGCGAGTAATTAAAGATATTGTTTAATCTAAGGTTCCCTTGTTTTATGACATTTTAGATTTTAAAGCCCCTTTTTCACCGTTTTCCACTTGAAAAAGGGAAATGAAAATTATACGGATGGTTATGTCAAGAGCAACATTAAAAAAATAAAAAGTTTTGGTTTTTGATGCGATTACTCAATATAGTCCTGCCCAAAAATTTTATTTTCGTTTTTGGGGACCGGGCTTTTCCTTTTCAAAAACAGGGGACCCGATGGGGGTCCCCGGTGGGCCCGCGGGGGCTAATCTTTACATGCAAGCTTTTTGAGAATAGTTTACGTTGTTTCTTCAAAATTTTTAACAACTACATTTTTTCCCTTGGTTCGGTATGTGGCCGATGCCTATTACTTTTTTGGGGGCTCAGCTTTAAAACTTGAGGGAATTTGTCAATATTTTCAATAATATCCCCCCTTTTGATCCAATTCCTTTATGACCAGTGATAAAAATTATTGATTAAAAATATTTTGCGTGCTGGTCAAGAAAAGAGGGTAACACAGTTAGTACTTCACTATAAAAAAAAGCAAAACCTGATGGGAAATTTAATGTCTTGATCACAATGGGCCAACATCCCCCCCAGAACTTTTTGGGGGGGATCCCCAAAACCGTGTTATACAGCATGACAAAAAAATTGAAAAATTGGTTAAGCTTTATACTCAGGTTAGGTTGCGACCTCCGGTCGTTAAAAAAATTTTCAAGGCAAAAAGTCCATGCATCGTTTGGGGAGACGCCGGGCCCCCAAAGAGCAGAGATGGGCAATTTGGGGGTGGGCTAGCGCGAAATCGGACGTGAACTTTTTCGGGGCAAAACTCCTCCCTTTCCCTCAGGCACGAGCATTTCAGTATACAGCCACTCATTTTTAATGATCCCTAGAGAGAAAACCCCCACAAAACAACAACAACAAAAAAAAAAAAGGTGAGGGGAAAAACCAGGGAATTCACTTATTGCCTATGATAAACATGCCCGGGCTTATTTAAAAGGCAATATCCCAAAAAAAATTTGGGGGATATTTCGTGCGACCGAAGGGTGGGGCACCTTTTTTTTAAAGGAGCCCCGATGGGTTTTTACCCAAAAGGTGGACCCTAGGGGCAAACAACTAAATTTTAGGGACCCTTTAAACAAATTTGCTTTGGGGAAAAAAAAAACAGAAACTATTAAACTCTACAAGTCAGGGACCTTTGGTGCTTGAAATGTACCAATTTTTATTGATTTAAAAAGGGGACTTATTTAAAAAACCCCTCTAAAAGGGCCCTTTAAAATAAAAAACCCCAAGGTTTTCATACAAATGAAGTGAGGGGGTTTTTATTTTATTTTTTAAAGTTTCCCCTTTTGGGCGGTTTTATGTGGGGCAGACATCGAGATGTATTTGAGTCAGAATCAAAGAAAAAATAAGTCGGCCTTTAGAAGCTTTTAGAAAAAAACTGAACCCCCCTAGTGATGAGCTTTGTGTACTAAAAGGAATTTTGATCCCCCAAAAAACTTTTGGGGGGAACCCACCCCTGGTAAAAACTTCGCGGGGAAAACACGGCAAAGACTTATGCGAATTGCGTGGTGCGTTTTAGAAAAAAAAGTTTTTTTGTAATGATAACGCAAACCCTGAAATAAAAAAATTTCTTTTCGTGAGGGTTTTCTGGTTTACGGAGTTAAGTCATTAAACTCCGGGGGCCCCAATGAGAGCCTCAATTTGGGGGGTTTCCCCTTTTAATTTGGGTTTACGTAACGCCCTGAGGATGGTTTCCCACTGTTTTGCCTTTCAGTTATGTCCCTTTAAAAATTTATTTTATTTTTCGTAGGTTTTGTTTATTTTTTTTTTTTTTTTTGTGTGTTTTTTTTAAAGATGTTAGAATGTAGTAGTAAAAGCCCTCTTACCTATTTAAGGAGTGGCTGTATACTTATATGCTCGTGCCTGAGGAAGGGGAGGAGTTTGCCCCGAAACATTGCACGTCCGAGTGCGCGCTAGCTACCATCATTGCGCCATCTCTGCTCTGGGCCCTGGCGTCTCCCAGATCGATGCATGGACTTTGCTTGAATTTTTTTGAACGACCGGGAGGCGCAACCTAACGTTGAGTATATGCTATTACCATTCGTCCATTTATTGTCATGCTGTATATCACGGTTGAATGCCTGAAAGTGGAAGTCAATTTTAAAAGTGCTTCATTAAAGTGTTGAAATTTTACCTGGGTCCAATATCTCTTTATAAAGTATTGATTGTGGGGCTTGGAGAACCCCGGCTGTGGAACCCGTTTAGCATACCAGCGAAACAAGTTATCATTGGTCTTACTGTTTATTGACTGACAACGTTCTACAGCACCCTGCAGGCTCTATACAGCCTGAAATAGCTGTTTTTTAACGTGATTCGTGCCGAAGTAATTCGGAACGAAGTTATTTTTTGCCGAGAAATTCGGCGAAGTGAACGAAACGAATTTCGGGAAATTCGCCCATCTCTAATTGTGACCCACCGTGGTGTCTGGCACAGGCAGCGTGAGTATGTCATCCCTGTGCCGGGAAGAAGACAGAGCCTAGTGGGAACTTTATGGAGCCAGGAAAGGTGAGTACTGGTATTTTTTATTTTTAATATGCCATGTTACCTAATAATATATACACTGGGGGCCACATTACCTAATAATATATACTAGGGGCCATATTACCTAAAAATATATATACTGGGGGACCTATTATCTAATAATATGTATATACTGGGGCCCCTGCTACCAAATAATATATATACTGGGGGACCAACTACCTAATAATATATATACTGGGGGCCCAATTACCTAATAATATACATACTGGAGGCCGAATTAGATAATAATATAAATACTGGGGCCCAATTACCTAATAATATATAAACTGGAGGCCCAATTACCAAATAAAATATATGCTAGGGGCCCAATTACCTAATAATGTATCTACTGGAGGTGCAATAACCTAATAATATATACTGGGGGCCTAATTACGTAATAATATACATACTGGGGGCCCTATTAGCTAATAATTAGTATTGAGCGAACGGTTCGGAAAAAGGTTAGTTTGAGACGAACTTTACAGTGTTTCTGAACCCGAGCCGAACCAAATTTTTCGCTGCAAGCTTGGTAAGATTCGGATTCGGCACAGGCGTTCGCAGCCATTTTCAGCTGCCTCCTTCAGTTTTGGCGGTCAGACAATCAATGCAGTGCTCAGAGGGGGTCAAAAACATCACCAGTGAGGGTGTGGTGATCTCATTGGCTGCTAAAATCACATCACCCTGTTCTATGTATTAGACTGTATTTCCTGTTAGTCACCATTTTGATTACAGTCTGTGAACTGAATACACTGCTCTGTCTGCTCTGCTTGTTTCAAAGCAGGCAGACACATAATTTCCCAGCGATTTCACAAAGGAAAAGCGAATCCTAGACAGTAGTAGTTAGGGATTTTTATTTTGGTGCTGACTGTATCTTTACCATCCTTATTTTGATTACCCAAAAGTTTCTTGCTGCAGTTTAGGGAGGGGTCAGCTTGTGCACAAGACACTGTTAGGAAATCTCTCCAAAGAAATCACTATGATATACTGGTTTCTTGTAGAAGATTTCCTGCCCAAAATTCCCTTGCTGCAGGTTTGGAGGGGGTGGGGGTGGGAGTTGGTGTACAAGACACCGTTCTTCCATAAGACCCCATTTTACACAATTCCATAGATACAAATCTATTTCTAATCCTATTTACCTGCTTCATAGTATAGGGATATAAGAACACTGTTGATTTGATGTCAGGGTTCTTCCATAAAACCCCATTTCACAGAAATTCCCTAGAAAAAAATCTGTTTCTAATCCAATTGCCTGTTGCATAGTATAGGGATTTAAGAACACGTTGATCTGCTGTTAGGGTTCTTCCATAGACCCTATTTCACAAAATTTTCCTAAAAAAAAATGTTTCAAATCCTATTTGCCATTTGCATTTAAAAGGATTTAACAACGCTTTTTTTTGTGTCTTTGCAGTACAGTTCTTAATAAGAACCCGTGAACAAATCTTTCCCTTTTTTAATATTTATCTTTTTGAACATGGAGCGAACTAGAGGAGGGTAATGTAAGGAGGGGCGAGGGGTAAGCTAGAGGTAAGACAACCTCTGTTCCCAGTGCCCCCAAAACAACAACCCAACACATGTTTAGGGGGGGGACCATCAGGCCTGTCACTTGGCCGGTTCCCTGTGCATCTCATTTAAGATCAGCACCAATCTATTCTTCAGTGGTTAACACACCCTTCCCCACAGTTTACCTCCTTTTCCCTCCAGTCAGGGCCCACAAGTCATCTCATACAGTCCAACCTGCCCCCAAATATCACCAAATTTAAAAAAATTGCTCCAAATAACCCTATTTGAAGAGCTTTTTGATGAACAATGTTTTGAGGTCAGAAGGCATTTCAAAACATAAAAGGGGCCAAAAAGGGGTTACCGTATTACTCGAGAAAAGCAAAAAAAAATGTCTAAAAAACCCACCCTAGGTATACTGAGTCACTGCGGCGCTGGGCGCTGCGATGGCCCGGGGCGCCCGGCAGGGAATTCTGTTATATGCGCCCCCGGGGAGCGATACAGCAGAATTCGAGTAAGCCGACATTTAGCCGGGCACTGCCGTGGCCCGTGCGCTGTGGGGCGACTTTTCCCCCCTTTTATGGACTCCTCGGGGAGAGTTACAGGGAAAAAGATAACACTGCAGTGCAAGAGCAAGGCTTTTGCCCCGCGTGGATGGGGACGGCCGCAAGCAGAACCCCGGGGCCCCTCATGACATCCCCCTCCTGTCCCCCCAAGACAGAAGGAGCCCCCGGGGCGACCAACACGGGGGAGCGAGGTAATTTTTGTATTTTTTTTTTTTTTTAAAAAAAAAAAATAATTTTGGACATATCCTGCCTATAACTCCCTTAAGACATAAAACCGCCTATAACCTCCTATAAGGGCAAATACCGCTATAACCGCATTCCTGCCTATGGGGACATATCCCTTTCCCTAAAAACTCCTATGGGGGAAATTTCCTCCCTAAAACTGCTTTAAAGGGGCATGTCCCTGCCAAAACCGCCTGTGGGGGACTTAACCCCCATAACCTGCATAAAAGGGAAATATACCTCCCTATAACTGCCTATGGAGGACTTTTAAACCTCCCTATAACTCCCTATGAAGGACTTATCCTGCTATCCCTCCCAAAGGGGAGGAATTAAAAGATGGGCGAATTAATTTCTAACAAGTGGAATTCGTTTAGAATTTTGGGAAAACTTCGGTTCGAACAAAGTCGAATTTTGGGGGTACTTGTGTGAACGAAGTGGTGTTTGATGGTAAATGACTGCGAGAAAAAGTTTACTTGGGCAAAGAACTCTGGAAGAAAAGGGCAACCCTGCATGACATGTCAAGTTTGAACCCAATCAAACCGGGGTTTCTGTGATGTCACCGCACAAAAAAGCCCGGGGCGCGGCTGGAGCTATCCCGCCCACTGTATGATTAGGGAAGGGTTCCCCACGGTCAAATGATATCTCTTTAAAAAAAATCATTTTAATACACGATGTTTGGGGGGTGTCACAGTTTGTTAGAGATGCTTCTCTTAACGTTTATTTTGATTTTGTGGGTATTGGGATCTAAAATTCCAGGTGCGTCCTGCAGCTGCATAAAATTTTAATGCTTTGCTAACACACATTGAAAATCCAATGATCTAAGCTTTGTTTCTTTTGTTTCATTTAAAAAAAACAGCGTTTTTAAAATACAAATACCCTTCATTTTTGGCGGGTCAATTCTTTTGCGAAAATTTACACCCGGGTTAATTAAGCGTTGTTCTCTCGGGGTGACTAAAAAAACCCGCCCCCTTTTTCACCCAAAAAATACATTTTTCTGTAGCATTTTCACAAGTGGGGGTTAATTAAAAGTTTTTTCTCTTGCGGTTTTCCCGTAAAAACAACCATAGTAAAACACGCTACAAAAATGGAAAGTTTTTCGGTTGCTCAATTTTTTTTTGCCAATTTCATCCGGGGTTAAATAAGTATTTTTTTTTCATTGTACGTAAAAGAAACTTATTTTTCACGAAAAAGAAGCAATTTTTCCCTTACATAATTATATCCGGGGTTAATTAGCCCTTTTGCTTTTACATTCAGTAAAATACAAGTGTTTTTAAATGACCTAAAAGTAAATTTTTCCGGGTCTTTTTGTGGGCGCAATTTTTTTCCAAGGGTTTTCCCCAAGCTTTTACGGGGTTCATTTGGAGTCAAATGGTTGTATTTATAATACAGTTTTCTTCATCAAACATGTTGTACATTTTAAAACCCAAAGTATGTCAATAGAAGGGGGGAAAGTCTTCCCCTGCGAGGGGAAAGGGCACAAACTTTCCCAGGCCCAGGTCGCGCCACAAGGGGACTCGCACAGGGGTCACTGGGTAGTTCACAATTCCCCGCTGTCATCTAGCGCCGTGTGTTTTTTCAGCAGCCCAATGGTTCTTTTTGGGTTGACTGGCCCACTTCCTCCCAATGAACTGAAAACCCCCACCCCCCAAAGATCGGGGGGAAAAGTCAACACAACCCCTTTTTTTTTGGCATGGCCGGGGGGGTCAGCGGCCCTCATTTGTCCTAACCCCCCCTTTCCCATCCGGTTCCCCTAACCCAGAGTCTATACGGGGTCGGGGTAGAGACTATATATCGAGGATGAACAATTTGGGAGGGCAGTCATGCATTTTGGCAGGAATGGGCAATATCCCCGCTTCTTAGTAGGCGGAAAAATTTAAGTTAGAGTGGATGGGGGTCATGTTGTAAAGGGGTCACCTCTGCATACCAAGCCCGGGTGTGGGGGACGCAGGACGATGAAAACAAATAGATGATGATGTAGCCGACCGCACTTGGGACCCGGGGTGGGGCAAGGGCTTCATATCGTAGGAGAAGAGGGGTCAGTTGGCGTCAGGCAGGGGGCGCAGCCGCAAGTGGGTTGTGTGGCTGTGGTCAGCAGGATGCACGTGTGGGGGTCGGGAGAAAGTGGCCCGGGAAAACCCCGATTGCGGCCCAAGAAAGTAGCGGGGGGGCTCGTGGGCAGGGGTGGTAGTAGTACTCAGTGCGGACGTTGGGGGTAAAATCAGCTATCGGGGGTGGGGCGTTCTTTGCTAAGACACCGGGGACCCAAATATGGGTATATGTAGATCTGTAGCAGAAATGAAGCGTGGGGAGGAAGCTAACTTGGCACCAGGCCTGCGTCAACACATGCAGTGTCCCATCCGGTGGCCGGGGGAACCGGGCTAGATGTGGTGGTCCATCCCCGCGCCGCAAACAACACCCAACCAGCACACCCATGGCTGGGATGCCATTGAGCCCTCAACTCCCCCACCTTTGCAAAATGGGGTTGTTTTTCTTTGACATCAACCCGGTCCCGATGCTCCCCCCTCGCTAATCATGGCGCCAGCCGTCGTTCACGAGGCGTTTCAAGAGGCAACAATATGAGTCCAACCCTCCTAAAGGGGCAGAAAAAAAATGACCGTCCCTTCCAAGAGGGTTGGGACTGCAGTCCCCCCTTTTCAAATGATGGGGCTCTGCACCTTCCCAGAATAAGGTTGGCCGAGTGAGATGGGGTTCCAAGCCATTATTTGTTTTCCAAAAAGGCAGTACCCCATTCTAAATATGTAGAACAAAAGGGGGGCCCTCCTTGAGTTTATCGGTTTGTTCCAAGTGCACGGCAGAGGGACTCTGGGCTGTAACACGGGCACGGCCCTACTGTCTTTTTTCGGCCCCCATTGGGTATGTGCTTCCTGCCCCGGCACCCACATCTTTGGAAGGGACGCCGCTTCTCCCCACGTTGTCAAAATCCGGTCCTGCGCCCAAGTCGCCTCCCCTCCTCCCCCCCCACCCCCCAAATTTACCTCCCCAAAAATAATGCTCCATCGTACCATGTGTAGGGCACAGTGGTGTCAGAGTTTTACACCCGGCTTACCCGGCGAACAAATCTACAGGGGAGGGCTGTCCGCGTCTGCAGAAGAAATCGATTGTCTTTCTCCGCACCAAAAGCAAACGGAACCATTGTGAGGACAATGGGGGTAACTGGTGTCTACGCGCCCCCGAGGAGTTTTGGTCCATGCCCTGCATTGCGATGTGTTAAAAATGGGTTGTGGAAAGGGGCCTGAAGTCTTCCCAAGATCTTAAAAGATTCTGAAAATGGCCAGGAAACTGTGCATGCACTTCATCCCTTCCTACAAAGCCAGGAAAAACCCCCCCGATTGCAGCAGCAAACGGCCCCCCCCAACACACTTGATATGCGATGTTTCCCCCCCGTTCAATTCCAGCATGCACATGTTTGGGCCGACTGTATGAAAAGAGAAAGGCATTACGATTTTTTATGTCAAGGGGGACAGGATACTCCCTTTTTAACTTTGATGTCAGTCCCGGAAGCTAAAGCGGACATTGCCCTTTGTTTAGGCCATTGGGACGACTTATTTTTATCCCAGGACTAGGGATGAATAACGTCATTCCATGCTTCTGTCCTGGAACAAAAATGAAAAAAACTGTTGGGGAGGGGGGCTGGAGAGTGGGAGCCACATGAGTCCGGTGGGGACTGAAAAAAAGGGGGGGGGGGAGGGGAGGAGGACATTGGAGAAAAAGCTGTCTCGTGAAAAGATGGGTTTTTTATCGGGGGACAAGAAAAAGGGAGGAGCAGGAGCACGGGGGGAGGAGATGGAGAGAGGAAGACGAGCAATGACCCCGCCCATGGCAGTATACGGGAGATGGAGGAGGGGGCCCCCCCGGGTCACTTGTGCCGTGGCCCACAGCATTGATTGCCGGGTAGTGACAGCGGGGAAAATCAGATCCGGCAGGGGGAGACTTCTGGGTCTCCACCCAATTGGACCCTCCTACTGGTCGAAAATGGGAGCCCCTTTTTTCCCACTATGGAGGGGGGACAAACTCAAATACTATAGGAAAAAACCCCCGTAATCAGTTGGCCCCTGCCTATGTGCGGGATCGTCCCTCTCTACAGGTCTGAGGGGGGTTCTTTAGCGCTCCGCACTGCCGCGGCGCTGGGGAAGGTGGGGGGGGAGGAGCATACCAGCTCAAAACAGCAACCTAATCTGGGTCAATGATGAGCACTTCCCTTTACCTGCCTAGTGAGGGGGCACCCCGCCAGCAGCAGCACAGGAACCTGGAGCAGAACCTGAACAACAGGTGGTGGCCTATTGGGCAGCCTCTCCCCCCAGTTAGAAGATCCGTGACTATGGGGAGCCAAACTATGTATGGACGCTCTTGCTGAGTTTTGCAGTGGGAAACCTTTCCCGCCCCGGCAGTAGGTGGCATCAGAGGGGGGTGGTTCAGTCGGGTGGGCCCCCGTTACCCCAAGGAGAACCCGCTTGACCAGGGAAATGTGGAAAGACTGAATTTGTTCAAGATGAATCATGGGATCGGCCAGGATTTTTTCACACCAAAGCCTTAGGCGTCAACTACATCACCCTGACCCCAAACCCAAAACTGTGAGAAATGAGAATGGTTTCAAACTACCTGCCTCAGCCACTATTCTGATGCCGTCACTCGCCTGATGCCACACATCTGCTGCCAGTTTCTCCATCTGCCACCAACCATCTTTACCAGGGACTGGTATTGCCAACCACCTCCACACTCTGTCATTGTGCCACTTTATGACCTCATGCTGCTGCTGCTGTTGCTGGTGCCGTGACCTGCACACTGTGTCATTGTGTCACTCTCTGACCTCATGCTGCTGCCGCCGTCACCTCCACTCTTTTGTCATTGTGCCACTCTGTGGCCTACTCCAGTTTTTGCCACCTCCAGAATGTCATTGTGCCACTGTCTGACCTCATGCTGCTGCTGCCGTGACCTCCACACTGTGTCATTGTGCCACTCTGTGGCCTACTACTGTTTTGCCACCTCTAGAATGTCATTGTGCCACTGTCTGACCTCATGCTGCTGCCACCGTCACCTCCACTCTCTGTCATTGTGCCACTCTGTGGCCTACTACTGTTTTGCCACCTCCAGAATGTCATTGTGCCACTGTCTGACCACATGCTGCTGCTCCCGTAACGTACACACTGTGTCATTGTGCCACTCTGTGGCCTACTCCTGTTTTTGCCACCTCCAGAATGTCATTGTGCCACTGTCTGACCTCATGCTGCTGCTGTAGCTGCTGCCATGACCTACAAACTGTGTCATTGTGCCACACTGTGGCCTACTCCTGTTTTTGCCACCTCCAGAATGTCATTGTGCCACTCTCTGACCTCATGCTGTTGTGGCTACTGCCGTCACCTCCACCCTCTGTCACTGATGTTGCCACCTGAGCCCTCAGCTTGTTTTTTTCAGCTGTCGCTGCCATGACTTTATCAGGCTACATTCCCCCTTCAGTTTTTTGGTCAGTTTTGCCCTCTTTAGTGCCCAGGGAATTTTATAGTGAAGCGATTCTAAGAGCGGTGGCAGTCATGTGCGTGTTATACTAAAACACAACATTGTATGAAGACCAAACCAAGCTCCCTCTGCATATTTAAGCATGGTACAACGTTCTACAGCACCCTGCAGGCTCTGTGCAGCCTGGAAATAGCTGTTTTTTAACGCGATTCGTCCCAAAGTAATTCGGACCGAATTTATTTTTGTCGGGAAATTCGGCGAAGTGACCGAACCGAATTTTTGAGAAATTCGCCCATCTCTACATATAACTACCTATAACTGCCTATGGGGGATATTAAACTGCCTATACCTGCCTATGGAGGATTTTAAACTGCCTTTACCTGCCTATGGGGGACATTAAACTGCCTATACCTGCCTATGTAATTTTATTGGTATACATTTTTATTTTTTCAATTTACCAATAGCTGCTGCATATTCCACCCTAGGCTTAAGTCAAAAATTTTCCCAGTTTTTTGTGGCAAAAGTAGGTGCCTCGGCTTTTATTCGGGTCGGCTTATACTCGAGTATATACGGTATTTTGTCTGCTCTGATGCCCAATCGCTGATGCCCTCAGATGAGAAGGAAGCTGGACCATCGGAAGAAATCCTGAGCCATCAGCAATGCCTCCCAGTGTCTGTGGCTTCTAGCCCGCAGCTTGAGGATGTAGAATTGTCAGGAAGAGGAAGTCACCTGTGATGATGATGACATTGCGGATCCAATGTGGTCTTTTCACCAGCAACTGCGAACACCTCATCAGTGGAGGAGGAGGATGATGGGGTTGTGACGTGGCGGGTCCAGCCGCAGAAAGGGAGAGGGCCGTCGCACAAGTCTGCTGACATTAATCCACCAGTTATGGTCAGTGGTAGCAGCGGGAACACTGCTACTAGGTTTTCACCATCGAAGAGGTCCAGGACATTTGAAGCCTGGGCCTTTTTTGATCAAGCCTCAGATTCACTGACCAACGTCATATACTGACTTTGCTTTCAATGCGCCAGTAGAGGAAAGAATCTAAAGAATGTAACCACCACCAGCATGAACAGGCACATGCATGTAAAGCATGAATTGCTGTGGAAGAAACACTTGGAGAAAAAAGGTCACATAGGTCCTGGGCTTCCAACCACTGTGACATCCTCTGCATCCTCCTCCTCCGCCACTTCCAAGCCCAAGCCGTTCTCTGCTGCTGATGTACCAGAGCAGCATCGGCAAGCACCATCCCCAGTCCCAGACACTGTCGGCCAATTCTCACCACCAGCAACACAGTCTATTCCTTCCCCTTCCACCAGTCTGACCTGCACGCCATACAGCAGCCAGTCCACCAGCACACCTTCTGTGTACCAGGTGTGGGAGCTAAAGAAACGCTTTCACCCCAGCTATCCCAAAGCCAAAAGCCTGAATGTCGGCATTGCCAGGCTTTTGACCTTGGAAATGTTGCCTTTCCACCTGGTGGACAGAGATGGGTTCTGCCACATCATGGCCCTGGCATGCCCCTATATCAGATGTTGAGCAGGCATTTCTTTGCCAGAAAAGCCACCCTTGCCCTGGCCAGCCACGTTGCAGAAATGATCTCCAGCGCGTTGGCTGCATCTGTGTCCACCACAGACAAATGGACTAGTAAGCACGGTCAAGGGCGTTACATCTCACCGACTGCTCACTGGGTGAGTTGGGTGGATGACAATGCCTCTGGTGATTGGTCTTGGGCTTGGCGGACACTCTTCCACACTACTGGGATGGTGCAGAGTGCAGATCTACAACCTTGACGGGTCGCATCCCGTGCAGAGAGAAACCAGGCCGTTCTTAAATGAATGTGTCTTAGAGACTGTCAACACACAGGTCAAGAGCTGTGGATGGCTCTGGGCACCCAGACCGACCAGTGGCTTGGTGCTAAGAACCTGGCGCCAGGTTCTGTGCGACAATGGGAGAAATCTCCTTGCTGCCCTTAAGATAAGTAAACTTACGCACATCCCTCGCCTGGCACATATCATGAACCTGGTTGTGCAGAAATTTCTCAAGCGCTACCCAGGTCTTGACTGTCTGTTGAAGGCTCGAGGTCTTAGCTCACACTTCCAGTGTTCGCACCCTCTTTCAGCACAACTGGCAGCGTGATCTGGGCCTCCCTGTTAACCTTCTCATTGTTGATATGGCAACACGCTGGAATTCCACCTGTCACATGCCCGAGCGATTGTGGCAGCAGCGTAATGCCATTATGCAGTATGAAGTGTCGCATGGCCTCACGAGCAGTGGTGCGGATCTCAGGGTGTTGAGCCATAGAGAGTGGAGGCAGGTGAAGGATCTCTGCAAAATCTTTGACAATTTTGAAAAAGCAACCAAAATGGTCAGCATGACCATTATGGTCATATTTTTACTGGAACAAGCGTTAGACTCTCTGCTGCAGCAGGTCTAGGCAGTGATGGAGGAGGATGAGGTGGACACAGAGCCTTACTTGCCGTCGGATGTAGAAGGCCCGACTGTTCCCCAATTGTATCAGTCTTCTTTAGGCGGTGGTTTGAGGTCCAGGGCGGGAGCAGGACGACAGTTCAGCTCACAGAGCAGAGCGCATAAAGCTAGCCAGGGCTCTGGTGACACTCAGGATAGAAAATGGAGGAGGATGATGAGACAGGGGTGGACACAACCAGTACCGATTACCCTTCAGTGCTAAGATGTTGGCACAGATTTCAGGAGGAGAAGGAGGCAGATCTGGTTAGTGCCCCTTGACCCTAAGGCTTAGGAGATCCTGGCAGCATCTCACACATGAGTGCTTGGATGTTACATTACCTGCAACATAACCCATACATCAAAGCAAGAAAAATTATCAGCGATTACTGGGTGGCCACCCTCCTTGATCCATGTTAAAAATCAAAAGTGAGCACTTTCCTTTCACGCACACAAATTGACAGTAGAATGCAGGAATTTGAGACAGTGCTCACTGACCAACTCGAGACGTCTGTTGCGTCTCCTTCACTATATAATGTCATGGTGGAACAATGTCAGCAAAGTGACAGCAGTAGAATGGCAAGTAGCCACAGCAGCAGCAGTAGCAGCAGCAGGCAGTGTGGCAGAAGCGCACTGGTTAACATTTTTAACTTGGTTTTTAACACCTCGCCAACGTCTACGAGGCAGGGCAGCGTTTAGACAAACCAAGACCACCTTAAGAGCATGATCCATGAATACCTGTGGCTCAACATCAATAGTTTTGGACTAGATCTGGACCCATTCAACTTCTGGGTGTCCAAAAAGAATGGCCTGAGCTGGCTCGGTACATCATAGACGTTTTATCGTGCCCAGCAGTCAGCATTATCTCTGAACGCACCTTCAGCACAGCTGGCGGGGTGATATCTGACAAACGTATCCGTCTTTCCCCTGAGAATATGGATCATTTGATATAAATCAAAATGAATCAAGCGTGGATCTCTGACGATTTTGTGGCCCCGTTTGCTAATGTCACCGACTAGTAAACTGTAGCACATCCTCTTGACAATGTGAAATACACATTCTATTAGTCATCTACTAACATCAGTCAGTCTGCCGTAAGTCATCTATTAATCATTTCAGGCCCCATACAGCCAAATCAAATTGGACCCTCCGCCATTACTAGTTCCTATTTTGTTAACAGATTTGTGGGGCCCTTTTCAATTAGTGCCCGTGACAGGAGTACTGCCCGCTACGTGGCCATGCATCCTGAGTAGTGTTGAGCGATTATTATCGACAAAGTTGAAATCGGCACAGTTTTTATGTGATCGAAATTTTTTAGATCATGCGATAATTAAGGTTAAAATCTGTGCATCATCTGTTAATATCGCGCCATTTTCGGCGCTTCCTGTCATTTGGCGGCCAGCAAATCAGCTTACAGAATAGAGCAGGGTGAGATTGTGTGCGACGTCATGACTGGGATGTGTATGGTTGCGATTGGCTGGAAAAATCACATGACCTCGTTTTACATAGAACAGCCCTTCCTGTTCATGATCAGTGTCTCTCAGCGTCTCATAGCAGTAGGACGTGTGCTCTGCCTGTGTCCAAACAGCTCAGCGAAATTATTCTATTTCTTCACAGAGAAAGCTCTTCTGTTAGCTGTGATCCTTACAACTTAGTTAGATCAGAGATTGGAAGTTTTTATGTAGTTAGGTAGAGAATTTTAAAGGGGCATCTACCACTGTAAATTCACGGGAGAGAGCGGGGGAGGGGAGGGGCGCGGGCGAACACAGACAAGCTCTATGAAGAATACTGGATAAAGTTCACCAAGACTTAGTGTAGACATTGCACTGCAATAGCTTTATTCATAACAGTTTTCTATTGAAATATTTCCTGGATATTGGGCAGCCTGAACTTATATTAGGATACACATCTTTTCTAGAAACTGCAGGTCTCTTTGTTAGGTGCAAAACTCCACTTTTATTATCAGTATACATTTCAGATAGGTGTTCTTTTTTCAATTTTGCCCATTACAGCTTTGTTGATATAGCCACCTTGCAGTTAAATTAGAATCCAGCAATTTTGTAGTCAGCACAGGTTGATAGGTGCCAAAAATACCGAATACATTACAGATACGTGTTTTTTCACTTTGGCGCACTACATTTGTTATTGAGGCACCTTGCACTTAAATTGATACAGCAATTTGTAGTCACCACGTGAATTGAAAGTGCCAAAATCCTTTATTATCCGAATACATTACAGATACATGTTTTTTCACTTTGGCGCACACAGCTTTTCATTGAGCACCTTGCACTTAATTGTTTATACATCAATTTTGTAGTCACCACAGGTGAATTGATAGGTGCCAAAAAATACCTTTTATTATCCGAATACATTACAGATACGTGTTTTTTGCACTTTTGCCCAGTCCAGATTTGTTGATAGAGCCACCTTGCAGTTAAATTTGAATCCAGCAATTGTGTAGTTACCACAGGTGAATTGATAGGTGCCAAAAAATACCTTTTATTATCCGAAAACATTACAGATACGTGTTTTTTCATTTTGGCGCACTACAGCTTTGTTCATTGAGGCACCTTGCACTTAAATGTGAATACAGCAATTTTGTAGTCACCACAGGTGAATTGAAAGGTGCCAAAAATACCTTTTATTATCCGAATACATTTCAGATACGTGTTTTTTCACTTTGGCGCAGGCCAGCTTTGTTGATAGATCTACTTTGCAGTTAAATGTGAATACAGCAATTTTGTTTTGATTTGAGGGATTTGAGAATAGCTGTGATTTGCCGTCTTTTAATAAGAGACTTTCCAAAACTCTTCCATACCTTCTCAAATTTTTATATTTCTGAACATGGAGCGAAATTCAGGTGGTAAGGGAGCAAAGAGGGGGGTAGGACATGGAGGTAGAGGTACGAGAGAAGGTGCTCCTTCCAGTGCTGGCGACAACACGCATGCCAGCGGATCGTCAGTTGCAGGACTGTCAGGCCTGTCATCGCTGGGTCAGGGCCCTGTGAATCTCAGTAACGAACAGCGTCGCCAATCTGTCCTTCAGTGGTTAATGCAACCTGCATCCAGCAGTCTTACCTCCTCGTCCTCCCAGTCACGGCCACAAATGTCGTCATCAGCATCATCAGCATCCGTCCAACATGAAGCAGCCCAAATGTCAACTCATGTACCCACCACTGTGGATAATCCATTTTCTGAAGACCTCTTTGATGACAAAATGCGGTTGGGGTCAGAAGGCATGTTAAAAGATTAAGAGGCCAAAGAGGATGATTTTCTCTGCCCTGACGCCCAGTAACTGATGCCATCAGAGGAGAAGAAGGAAGCCGGTCAATCGGCAAAAATCCAGGGCGGTCGGCAACGCCTTGCAGTCCTTCTTGCTTGTAGCCCACAGCTCCTGGATGCAGAATGTCAGGACGACGAAGTCACCTGTGTTGATGATGATGATGACGACATTGCAGATCCAACGTGGTCTTTTCAGCAGAATTTGCTTGCGAGCGCTTCATCACTGGACGAGGAGGAAGACGATAAGGTAGTGTCAGTACGGGTCCCGCCTCAAAAAGGGAGATGGCAGTCGCAGAAGTCCGCTGATATGATTCCACCAGCCACGGTCAGCGCAAACCCCGCTCCTCGCTTATCGGCGTCAAAAAGGTCCAGGACCTCTCAAGCCTGGGCCTTCTCTGAGCAAGCCTCTGATTCACCCAGCGATGTCATATGCCGCCTTTGCCGTAAACGCATAAGTAGAGGCAAGAACCTTAGGTGGTTAACCACCACCAACATGTCTAGTCACATGCAGCGAATGCATGAGTTGAAATGGAGGCAACACTTGGCCAAAAAAGGCCAGACAGACGCCGGGCCTCCAACCACTGTCACACCCTCTGTCTCCGCCTCCTCCTCCTCCGCCACCACCAAGCATTCCTCAGCTGCCCATGTCTCTCAGAGTCATGATCAGGGATCAGCCTCTGCTTCAGCCTCCACCGTCGCCCAAGTACCACCAGCACCACCAGAGACCCATCCTACCCCTTCTCCTTCCGCCAGTTTGACGACCTGCATGCCGTACAGTGGCCAGTCCAGCAGCCAGCCTTCTGTCTTCCAGGTTTGGGAGCTAAAGAAACACTTTAACCCAAACCATCCCGAAGCCAAAATCCTGAATGTCGGCATTGTCAGGCTTTTAGCCTTGGAAATTTTGCCTTTCCATCTGGGGGACACAGATGGGTTCTGCCACGTCATGGCCCTTGCTTGCCCCCAATACCAGATGCCGAGCAGGTATTTCTTTGCCAGAAAAGCCGTCCCTGCCCTGGCCAGCCACGTGTCATCTAAAATTTCAAGCGCGTTGTCTGCATCTGGGGCCGGAAAAGTCCATCTGACCACCGACACATGGACTAGTAAGCACGGCCAAGGCCGCTATATCTCTGTGACAGCTCACTGGGTGAGCTGGGTGGATGTCTCTGGGGGTGACGGTGGCTCTCAGGCTCTTCAAAACGCTCTTCAAAACCGCAGGGATGGTGCAGGGTTCTTTCCCCCAAGGTCCTCTGGTGGCATCACGTGCCCAGAGAAACCAGGCCGTGTTGAAATTAATCTGTCTTGGAGACCGTCCACACAGGTCAGGAGCTGTGGACGGCTCTCCGCAACGAGACCGAGCGCTGGCTGGGTGCCAAGAACCTTGTGCCAGGCAAGGTGGTGTGCGATAACGGGCGAAATCTGCTGGCCGCCCTTAAGATCGGTAGGCTGGAGCACATCCCTTGCCTGGCACATGTCATGAACCTTGTCGTCCAGAAATTTCTAAAGAGCTACCCTGGTCTGGACTGCCTGCTGAGGAAGGCTCGAAGTCTAAGTTCGCACTTCCGCTGTTCGCACCCTGCTTCGTCCCGCCTGGCTGCGTTGCAGCATCAGCTCGGCCTCCCCGTCAACCGTCTCATTGTTGACGTGGAAACATGCTGGAATTCCACTCTCCACATGCTCCAGCGATTGTGGCAGCAGTGCAATGCCATTACGCAGTACGAAGTGACACATGGC
Source organism: Phyllomedusa bahiana (assembly GCA_025379985.1). NCBI lineage: Eukaryota > Metazoa > Chordata > Amphibia > Anura > Hylidae > Phyllomedusa > Phyllomedusa bahiana. The sequence goes on from JAODAL010043893.1 coordinate 25,249, forward strand.
CTGACAAGCAGCGATGCGGACCTCGGGGTGTTGAGCCACCGAGAGTGGAGGCAGTTGAAAGAGCTCTGCACCATCCTTGCCAGTTTTGAAGAAGCCACCAACATGGTCAGTGCGGACAATGCCCTTGTCAGCATAAGCATTATGGTGATCTTAGTTCTGGAACGATCGTTGGACACTCTGAAACAACAGGTCCCGCCAGCGACGGAGGAGGAGACGGACACAGATGCGGACACGGAGCCTTTTCTCTCCGTCAAATCCACAAGGCCCGACAGTTTCACAATTCATCGGTCTTCATTAGGCAGTGGTTCGGGGTCCAGACCTAGTGCAAGGTGGCGCATCAGCTCTCAGGGTGCATCATCTCAGGCAAGTCAGGGCTGTGTTGAAGCTGTGCCGGAGGCAGCGGAGGAGGAGGTATTCCTAGACACCGACGTTACCGACGTCCCTGCCTTTGAAAGAGGTTGGTGCGAATTTGAGGTGGAGGAGGATGATGAGGAAGATCAGTTTGCTAGTGCCCCTCGACCCAGAGGCTTTGGAAATCAAGGCTCCATCTCTCACATGAGTGCTTGGATGCTCCATTTCCTCCAACATGATCCTCACATTAAGACCATCAAAATGAACAACAGTTACTGGGTGGCCACTCTCCTGGATCCCCGGTACAAAACAAAACTCAGCACTTTCCTTCCACCCACCCAAATAGAGAGTAAAATGCAGGAAATGGAGACCTTGCTGATTGATCAACTGGAGACATCTGTTGCGTCTGCTTCACGTTCCCCAAATGTCACGGTGGAACAACATCAGCGACGTGACAGCAGTAGAGTGCCAAGTAGCCGTAGCGGCAGCAGCAGCAGCAGGCAAGGTGGCAGAAGCCTAATGGGTGACCTCTGGCAATCTTTATTTACCACCTCACCAACGCATGCAATTCAGGGCACACATCCAACACACAGAGACCAGAGACTCTCTGCGTCTCAACACCGATGTTTTTGGATGTGTTCCAGACCCAATAGACTTCTGGGTATCCAAAATGGATGAATGGCCCGAGCTCGCTCGCCACGCTATAGAGGTGTTGTCCTGCCCAGCAGCCAGCATCATATCTGAGCGGACCTTCAGCACAGCTGGAGGAGTCATTACAGACAAACGCATCCGGCTTTCCACAGATAATGTGGATCGTTTGACTTTCATCAAGATGAATCAGGCATGGATCTCTGATGATGTTGTGGCCCCAAAATGGTCGTCTTGAAAACTTTTTTTTAAACTGATCATTTCTTACTGCAATTTTTATTCTCTTTTCCCAACAGTTCATTTTTCTGGTTTTGCTGTGAGGAGACTTTAAAATACAGCAAGATTTCATGACAACACCGTATTCCATTTATTCACCTTATCTTTAGAAGTTTTCGCATTGTCAATGGTTTTGAGGTTATTTTGCTGTGAGATACAGCTATAATTATGGTCCTTTGGAACAGAAATGTGGCTTTTAAGTGGCATTTCTCCCTCACAATTTTTAATAGTGGCTGAGAAGTCATATTTATAATTTTTTCGGGACATGTTGCTTTGAGATACAGCAATAATCATGGTCCTTTGGAACAGAAATGTGGCTTCTAAGTGGCATTTCTCCCTCACAATTTTTAACAGTGGCTGAGAAGTCATTATTATAATTTTTTAGGTCATGCTGTTTTGAAAAGGCAGCAATACTACAGGTCCCATTATAAAAAAAATGTTGTTTCTAACAGACATTTGTTCTTCACAATTGTCCAAAGTGGCTCAAGGGTCATGCTTTGAATTTTTGGGGGCATTTTGCTGTGACATGCAGCTATACTACAGGTCCTATTATAAAAAAATGTTGTTTCTAACAGACATTTGTTCTTCACAATTGTCCAAAGTGGCTCAAGGATCATGCTTTGAATTTTTGGGGGCATTTTGCTGTGACATGCAGCTATACTACAGGTCCTATTATAAAAAAAATGTTTTTTCTAACAGACATTTGTTCTTCACAATTGTCCAAAGTGGCTCAAGGGTCATGCTTTGAATTTTTGGGGGCATTTTGGGTGCCCGACATGCAGCTATAACTACAGGTCCTATTATAAAAAAAATGTTTTTTCTAACAGCATTATTTGTTCTTTCAACAATTGTCAAGAATGGCTCAAGGGTGATGGTGCTGTCAAAAACAGGAATAGGTAGGACACTGTTAATGGACACATATTGCAAAATGACTTGTTTTTGCAAGATCTTTAACATAGCTATCAATCCCTGTATTGAGACAACCCATTAATACAATTAAAAAAGAGAAACAAAGACATGGTGGGATTCCATCCTATTTTAAAAATGTGTTTTCTAGAATTAAACTACTAAAAAACTTGCATGTACAAAATAGCTGGTAAAAAAATTCCTCTGAATTGTACAAGGGAGGTAAAGGAAAACTTGACCAGATGTAGGTTATTCAGAGGACATGGAGTATGGAGCACGGACAGAGAACACAGTACAGAGACAATTTCCTCCAGCACGTTGAGTAAAATGACAAAAAGAATGCCAAGAAAAAAGGCACCTGGGTGGAACAGGAGCGTTAACCACCAGTATTTCCAAGTGAAGCTCAATTGGTCCGCACTCATACGGAGGGGCAAGCGCTAAACCCCGGACAGGACAGTATATGTCCAGTGAAAACTAAAATGGTGGTTGAAAGACTCCTTTTTCCGGCACTTTTTAATCTGGGTCATGCAGGTTTGGGGGTCATGCTGTGGCCCAGGACAGGTATAGTCAATGTCCAGTGAAACTAAAATGGTGGTTGAAAGACTCCTTTTTCCGGCACTTTTTAATCTGGGGTCATGCAGGTTTGGGGCTCATGCTGTGGCCCAGGACAGGTATGGTCAATGTCCAGTGAAACTAAAATGGTGGTTGAAAGACTCCTTTTTCTGGCACTTTTTAATCTGTGGATCAGACAGATTTAATGGTCATACTGTTGTACAGGACAGGTATAGTCAATGTCCAGTTCAACTAAAATGGTGGTTGAAAGACTCCTTTTTCCGGCACTTATTAAATGTGGGGGTCATGCAGGTTTGGGGCTCATGCTGCGTTCCAGGAAAGGGATATTCAATGTCCAGTTCAAGTAAAATGATGGTTCAAATCATGCTGCCTTCTGGCACTTTTTAATTTGTGGGTCATGAAGGTTTAAGGTCATGCTGTGGTGCAAGACAGGGATAGTGAATGGTCGGGTGATTTTTTTTCTTTTGTTTTTATAACCTAATTTGTGTTGCCTAAGATGTAGCACGTATCCATTTGACTGTTGTGGATGTTAATTCCAGCTTGTCCAGCCCTGTTTGGGTGTAAGAATGAAGGTGTTGTTGCTCTCCCATAGACTTTAATGGTCATCGGTCATAATTTATCATCGACCATCGAATATCTTGTCGATGATGGTCGACAATCGACCATCGACCGATGTCGATGGCCAACGTAATCGCTCAACACTAATCCTGAGGTCTTCCAAAAGCCCCTTTGACACATAAGAAGATGCCGGTATTGGAAATGGCACAGGGTAACTGGCATGGGTGCCAATAGGGCAGCTCCTGTCAGGGGCCCTAATCAAAAAGGGGCCCAGTGATATGTTTAAAAATAGGAACTAGTAATGATTGGGGGCCCCATTTGATTTAGCTGCATGGGGCCCTGAAACGGATAATATATGATTGACGGTAGCCATGACTACCACTGCACCCCCTTTAACTACCGCTCTGCCAGCTGTATCTCCATGCTCCCCGTTGATATGTTCTTGCTGCCACCACATATATGACATGTTCTTGGGCCTTGGTGCAAAAAGTGATAGGGGCTCCTGCAGGTTACCATGCACCATTTCCGGAGTCTTCTTATGTGTCAAAGTGGCACTGTAGCAGCTGCTAGCGCTGCACCTTCTATGGCTACGTTGTCCTCATCTTTTCAGTTAGCCATTAAATGGAATTAGTTATTTTAGCCTGTGAATGTTTTTCTGTCACTCTTAGAGCCACATTTTCTTCCCTAAGTTGTTCCACGTATCCATTTTACTGTTATGGATGCTAATTGCAGCTTCTCCTCACCTGTATGGGGTTCGAAACTCAAAATTTGAGGTTCTACTCAAACCCGAACTTTTTAGGATTTACTCAAATCTATATATATTTTATAAAATTAATAAAACCACAGAAAAAAAGCAGCACAACCACTAGATTAATAAAGCGGGTGCCAGCGGAAAGAAGTTTGGCAAAAACTCCAAGTGAATAATCAAAGAAAAAATCCGCAGCACGACTCAGGTATGGCTCAAAAAAAATCCAAAACCGTTTATTCCCACATGCAGCAAAGACCCCACATGTGGAATAATCGTTTTCGGTTTTTTGAGCCATACCTGAGTCGTGCTCGGATTTTTTTTTTTGGGTTTAAAAATTAAAAATATATAAAATATATATAAAATATATAATTATTTTGGGGGGCCCTATTGTCAAATAGTATTATATTTGGGGGTAATATTATCAAATTTGGGTCCCATATATCCCGGGGGGGCCCAATTACTTTAAAATTTATAATACGGGGGGCCCCTTTTAACCTTTTAACTTTTGGTCTGAAATTATATATATATATATAAATAATAAAATAAATATAATAAATAAAAAATATATATATATACTTAAACCACACAGTACAGCCCAAAATTTTTGGGAAACACACCCCCCTCTTTCCCAAGATTTTCCCGTATTTTTCATGACAAAAAAATTGTAGATCCAAAATGAGGGCATCAAACAAAATCCATTAAAACACTTTTGGAATTAAATACTCAACAAAAAAAATTTGGAAACCCCTGAAAATAGGTCTTATATTCTGGGCTTCAAAAGACCCCCTTTTTTGCTTTGATTACGGGTTTTTGGCAAAACTTTTTGGCATTTTCCCTTATGAGTTTCAAGGGGTTATTTTAAACTAAAAAGGGTTTTCCCCACTTCACCAGGTGGGGCTCTGTCGGGTTTTAAATAAGTGGTTTTCTTGCCTTATAAAGGGGGCTTGGGACCATCATTGTGTTGTTCAAAGTAAAGGTGGATACACGCTGTTTGTCCTACAAAATTTGGATGTTAGAATTTCCATTTTGGCAAGAAAAAAGCAGCTAAGTAAAAAAAAAACGAGGGGGGAAATTCTTTAACTTTAAAAAAATAAAGTAAATAAAGGGCCCCCGAAAATTTGGGGGAAAACTTAAAAGTGCCCCACAAGTGCGGGTGGCAAAAACCATCAAGCGCAACAAAAAAAACGGCTCACTTTTGAGGACCCCCCGGGGAAGGAAAATCCCCAAAGATCACCTCTTTTTGCGGAGGAAAAGTTCATCCGGTCCCCCAACCAGAATTGCGGGTTAACAGCACTCAGATTAGAGCCAGGCAATGCCACACACAGTTTTAAGCAGCAAAAACATCTCTAAAACCCAACTTTTTAACCCCTTAAGGACCCACCCCATTTTTGGGGCCTCTTTTGACAAAAGCCCTTTTTTTTGAAATCTGGCATGGTGTCATTTTAGGGTTAAGAAAAATTTTTTCCCACATTTTTTTACCTACCATGGTTTCAGAGACGTTTTTCGTGAAACCTTTGCTTTGAGTTAGTAAAAAATTTTAAACCAAACAACCTTGCTTGTTTGTGAAAAAAATCAAAATTTCAAAAATTTTTTTAAAAATTTGCATTTTGAAAATTTCAAAATTTCTTTTGGGGGCAAGAAAAGATAATTATTAACCAAAAAAAAGTTTATAAATAAACTACCAAAATGTCATTTAAAAGGTTTTAGCTCAATTTTAATTTTTTTTTTTTTAAACACTTAGAGGGCTTAGAAATTTAGTAGAAATTTTCTCAATTTTCAAAAAAATTTTCAATATACATTTTTTTGGGGCCCACCCATTTCCCCTTCCTGATTTGGGCTTTGAGGGGCCTGTATTTAGATCCCCCCCCATAAATGACTCCATCAAAAAAACCCTAGACCCCTTAAAGTATTTACAACAGTTTTTTTTAGGAAGTTTATAACCTTTGGGTATTTTCCACAACATTAAACAAAGTGGGGGTTAAAATTTTTTAAAAAATTTCATTTTTTTTTGCAGATTTTCAAAATTTCCCCCCAATTTTTCCCAACTGGAATACGGGTAAAGGGTGACTGGGTAAATCAACTTAAATAAAAATTCCCCCCGGTCGGGCCCAATTTTAAGATATCCCAAATTTTGGCCCTAGTGCTTTTTTTGGGTTCAACCATAAGCCCCAGAATGGGAAAGGAGCACCAGGGCCCTCCTGGGGTCTCTTTTTCAAAAACGTTTTTTATTTAGGGTCCCCATTTCGGGTTTTGGGGACACCTTAAGGGGCAAAACCTTAAAAAAACCCCCCTAAAAGACCCCAAAATTGGGAAACTAAAACCCCTTTTAAGGGAAATTATACCCAGGGTGTATATTATATAGACCCCACAGGTATTAAACAAATTTTTTTTAGCATTAGGCGTAAAAATTTAAAAAAAAAATTTTTTTTTTTTAAACAATAACCCTGAAATTTTTTAGTTTAAAAAAGTCTCATTTTTTACATAGAATCCGGAAAAAAAAACCCCCAAAAATTTTTTTTACCATGTTTTTTCCAATTTTCGGCAAAAACCCTACATGGGGGTGAAACTGCTGTTTTGGGGGGCAGGGCCGGGAATAAAAGGGGAGGGAGCGCTATTTGGCTTTTGGAACCAAGTTTTTGGTGGGGGCCATGCCCCATTTGCAAAGCCCTAAAAAGTGCAGAACGGGTAAAAAAAAACCTTCCATAAGGGGCCCCAAATTTTGGTTTCCAACACCCCTCAGGGACTCATCAAGGGGGTACTGTGCATTTTGGAGCACAGGTGTTTCCCTAGTTTTTTTAGCATTGGCCATGAAAATGGGGGGGGGGCGCAGTTCTGTCATTGTTTTTTGGGTTTCAAAATTTTTTTAGCCTTCCCCCGGCAGGTAAATGACAGGATAACTTTACTTTGGAGTGGGTACAGTTTTCAATGAATTTGGGTTTTTTATAGTATTTTTCTTTTTATTTCTTTTGCACAAAAGAAATATGTCCCATAAAAAATTCGTTTTTATGTTTCCATTCTTACCCGCCATAACTTTTTTTATTTTTTCTGTGGCAGAACTGTGAAAGGGCTTAATTTTTTTTGGGGTAATTTTAAAGTTTTCATTGGTTTATTATTGGGGGGTGGATAAACGCTATGTTAACTTTTTTTTTAAGGTTTTTTTTTAGACCTTTTGAAAAAAAATACGCAATCTTTGGGAGTGTTTTTTTTTTTTTTATTTTTTATATCGGTCACTAAAACAGTAAATATGATTGCAAACCCTTACTCAGCAGGTTAAATGATTTCAGCGATATCCAATTTGTTTTTTTTTTATGTTTTGCTTTCTTTATATTTAAAAAAAAACACTTTTATTCAACGGGAAAACACTTTTTTCATCACCATAGGGCCCCAGAGGCCCTAAATTTTTAATTTTCCGTGTTTGGAGCGTGTAGGGGGTTTTTTTAGGGATGAGATGACAAGTTTTTTTACTAACATTTTTGGGGGGGCAACCCTTTTGATTTTGATTTTAAATCCAATTTTTTTGGGAAACAGGGGGAAAAAATCCCGCAATCCTAGTAGTGTTTTTTATTTTTAATTTTTTTAAAAGAGCTCCCCCGTTCATAAACCCCGATAAGTTGCTTTAAATCTTTGGGTCGATACCCATTTTTGGCAATAATCCTTTTTTTATATGTTTTTTTTTTTATGGTTTAAGCACTTAAAAAAAAAAAAAAAAAAAAAAAATGTTTTTAGGTGAAAACAAAAAATTTTTTTGCATTGCGTTTTTTTGAGAGGCATACAATTTTTTTTTTTTTCCGTATGCCAACTGTGGGAAAGGGGCTTTTTTTTTTGGGGGAAAAACTTAAAAATTTTTAAATTTTTAAAAACTTTTCCCTTTTTAAAAATTTTTTTATCACTTTTTTTTTTTCCAAATTTTTTGTGCTGCGTAGAACAAAAATCTTAAAAATGTGATTTGTTTTTTTTTTTTTTTTTTTAAAAGGTTCAGCGTACGAGTTAACAAGGGATGAAAATTTTTAGGGCAGGGTAGTTTTCCAAAGCGGGGATACCAAATATCGGTTAAATTTTTAATTTTTTTTACTTTTTTGAGGAATTCGGCGTTTTTTAAAGG
>JAODAL010043894.1:0-33409 GCA_025379985.1 Phyllomedusa bahiana
AATAATAATCATAATATTGGACCCTGCCAGCCGTCCGGGACAGCTGAACATTGTTAAAAAAATTTGGGTTCAGTTGGGAGGCAGCTTTTTTTGTTTAAATTTTAGATTTTTTTATTTTTGTAAAGAAGGAAATGGAAAAAAAAGAAATCACTTTGCACATTTTTTTTAAAAAAATAAAAATCAAAATTTACAAAAATACCCAACTTCTAATTTTTTAACAGCAGAGGTGTTACTAAAACAATTTGTCATTTTTTCACATGGATATTTTTACATGTGATAAAACATTTTCGGTCATCGGGAGTGGGAGGCTAAAAGTTGCCGTTTTCCTCCAGGGTTTCTTTATTGATTTTTTAATTTTGTGGTGGTTTTTTTTTTAAAATTTTGATTTTACATATGCGCCATCTTGTATATCTTAAAACCCTTCAGGGGAAGGCAGGATGGAAAATCCACCGTTCTTCTTGAAGAGTCGGCTATGCCAACGCCACTCTCCACTCCTCAGCTGCACACACGGGATGGATGTTTAAAATTCGTACAACAACCAACGTCCGACATTTACAGTCTAAAAAGGCATCAGAAACTAGTAATTAAACAATTACTCACCAATTTTTTTTGTAGAAAGTATCAAACAAAAAACACACCTCGGCAAAGAAATCTCTCCTCGTCCACATAAACTTCTTTCACAGACTTGTATCCTGTGACCACTACGACTGGTGGGGAAACCCAGGTAGATGGTGAATCCCTCTCCATATTTCTTACTAAGCTGGAGGGAAATTGAAAAGTTAGTACACATCAAATTAATAAACCCCCACATTCCTAAAAAAACACCAAAAGGGTTTTTCTTGAAAACAAACTGAACTTTCCTCCCCGGGATACAATCACACAATTATGATGGAAACAACTGATGTGAAGAGCAAAATTAATCTGTGAGGTCAGGCAGGGCACAATGACATCTGGAGGTGCAAAACACGAGGAAGCCACAATGGGGACAAAAACAGACGGGTCACGGCGGGGCAGTATGAGGTCGGGAGGCACAAAACATTCGGAGGCGGGAAAACAGTATTAGGCCACAGAGTGGGGACAATATAGAGTTGGGGCACGGCAGCAGAACATGAGATCAGCATGGGACAATGACATTCTGGGGCTGCAAAACAAAATAAAAGGGCCCCAGAGTGGCACAATCACACAGGGGGAGGTCCCCCGGGGGCAGCAGATGAGGTCGGGATGGCACAATGACATTCGGGAAAGGCAAAACAGAATAGGGCCCCAAGTGGCACAACACACAGTGTGGAGGGCACGCAGCCAGAGAGATCAGGGGAGTGGGACAATGACCCTGAGGGGGCAAAACGTATTAGGGGCCCCAAAATGGCACAATCACAAGTGTGAGGTCACGGCGGCAGCAGTAGAGGCAGGCAGTGGCACAAAGACATTCTGGAGGCGGCAAACGTAAAGCCCCAGAGTGGCAAAATGACACATTGGAGGCAGGCGCAGCAGAAGGGCACAGTGGCACAATGACATTCTGGGGTGGGAAAACAGAAAAAGGCCCAAGGCACAATCACACAGTGTGGAGGTCACGGCGGCAGCATTAGAGTCAGGGAGTGTCACAAAGACCATTCTGGAGGGGCAAAACAGGAGGAAGCCACAGAGTGGCACAAGACTGAGAGCGGAGGTCACGCGGCAGCAGTATGAGGTCAGGCAGTGGCACACGTGACCATTACTGGAGGGTGGCAAACAAGTATTAGCGACAAGTGACACAATGATACAGTGTGGAGGTCACGACAGCACAGCATGAGATCAGGCAGTGAGGCACAATGACATTCGGAGGCGGCAAAACAGTATTAGGCCACAGAGTGGACAATGAAACAGTGTGGAGTCACGACAGCAGCAGCATGAGACAGCATGCACAATGACATTCTGGAGGAGGGAGGAGACAGGAGAGAGCCACAGAGTGGCACAATGAACTGAGAGCGGAGGTTACGGCGGCAGGCCCCAAGCATGAGATCAGGCAGTGGCACAATGGACATTCTGGAGGGGGCAAACAGTATTAGGACCACAGAGTGACACAAAGATACAGTGTGGAGTCTCGCCAGCAGCAGCATGAGATCAGGCAGTGCAGACAATGACATTCTGGAGGCGGCAAAAACAGTATTAGGCCACAGAGTGGCACAATCACACCAGTGTGGAGTCTCAGCGGCAGCGTAAAGAGATCGAGGCATTGGAAACACAATGACATTCTGGAGGTGGCAAAACAGGAGGAAGCCAACAGAATTGGCACAATGACTGAGAACGGAGGTCAACGCGGCGCAGCAGCCATGAGTCAGCATGGCAGTGGCACAATGACACAATGTCGGAGGGCACGGCAGGGTCACAGCAGCAAGCATGAGGTCAGAGAGTGGCAACAATGACATTCTGGAGGTGGCAAAACAGGAGGAAGCCACAGAAGTGGCACAATGACTGAGAGCGAGTCAACGGCCGGCAAGCAGTAGAGGTCAAGCAGTGGCACAATGACATTCGGAGGTGGCAAAAACATATAGGCCACAGAGTGTCACAATGATACAGTGTTGAGGTCACGACAGCAGCAGCATGTGAGATCAGGCAGTGGCACAATGACATGTCTGGGGCGGCAAAAACAGTATTAGGCCACAGAGTGGACAATGATTACAGTGAGGAGGTCACGACAGCCAGGGCCCAAAAAGCCAAAAAAAAAAAAAAAAAGATGAGATCAGGCAGTGGCACAATGACATTCTGGAGGCGGCAAAACATTATTAGGCACAGAGTGGCACAATCACATCAGTGTGGAGGTCACAGCGGCAAGCAGTATAGAATCAGCACGTGGCACAATGACATTCTGGGAGGCGGCTAAACAGAGTAATATAGGCCACATAGTGGCACAATCACACAGCTGGAGGTCACTGCGGCAGCAGTATGAGATCAGGCAGTGGCACAATGACATTCTGAGGGCGGTTTTAAACGTATTGAGGCCACAGAATGGCGAACAATCACACAGTGTGGAGGTCACGGCGGCAGCAAGTAATGGATGCTCAGGCAGTGGCACAATGACATCTGGAGGCGGCAAAACTGTATTAGGCACAGAGTGGCACAATCACACAGAGTGAGGTCACGCGCGGCAGCAGTATGAGATCAACAGTGGCACAATTAACATTCTGAGGTGGCAAAACAGTATTAGGCCACAGAGTGGCACAATCACACAGTGTGGAGGTCACGACAGCAGCAGCAAGAGACAGGCAGTGGCACAATGACATTCTGGTAGGTGAAATAAAACAGAGATAGCCACAGAATGGCACAATGACTGAGGACCGGAATGTCCCGGCGGCAGCACATGAAGTCAGGCAGTGTCTCAATTGACACAGTTGGAGGTGGCACTGCAGGAGTCACAGCAGCAGCATGAGTGTCAGAAGTGGCACATGACATTCAGGAGGGTGGCCAAACAGGAGGAAGCCCCAGAGTGGCACTATGACTGAGAGCGGGAGGTCCACCGGGCGGCAGCGAGCATTAGTGACATGCAGTGGCACAATGACACAGTGTATGGAGGACATGGCAACAGCCACAGCACAGCATGAGGTCAGGACAGTGGCACAAATGACAACAGTGTGGATGTCAACGTCATCAGCAACACAGCAGCACATGAGGTCATAGAGTGTCACAATGACAGAGTTTTGAGGGGGATGGCAATACCAGTCCTGGTAAAGATGGTGGTTCAGGCAGAATGAGAAAGATGTGACAAAGGTCAGTCGTTCCACATTTCCCTCGGGACAGCGGAGTCTCCTTGGTGTAACGATGGCCCCCCCCCGCCGCATCTGACACCCACCCCCGCACTTAGCCACACTACTGGCCGGTGCCAGGACACCTTCTCCACTGCAAACTCGGCACGTTTGCGGCCACACATCCCAGTTTGGCTGCCCCTGTAAGTCCAGCGGATCATCTAACGAGGTGGCAGAGTGCTGTCCCAAGTAAGTCCACAACCTGTTGGATCAGGTAACTGCTCCATGTCCTGCTCTAGCTGCTGGGGACCTGCCCTCTCTCACTAGGCGGGTGAAGGAAGCTTGCACATCAGTGACTCCAAGACTTAGGTAAACTACTGATGGAGCTGGTACTGCTCCACCCCCCCACTTCCCCCATCATGCCGCGGCAGTAGTAACGTGAGGCGCTGATGAACCCCCCGGTCAGACCTGCAGAGAGGGATGATGCTCGCCATAGGCAGCGGCCAACTGATTACGGAGGAATTCCCTATAGTATTTGAGTTTTGTCCTTCTTCTCAATAGCTGGTGAAAAGGCTCCCATTTTGGACCGGTAGCAAGTGGTCCAATAGGTGGAGACGAGAAGTCACCCTCTGCTGGATGCAGACTATTCGGCTGTCACTAGCCAGTGCAATAAGCATGTGCGGTCCAATCCTGCACAAGTGACTCTGAGGGGCTCCCTGCCTCCATTTTCCACTGTATACTGCCACGGTGCTTGGTGGCTCCTCTGCCTCATCTTCCTCATCTATCTCCATCCACCTCCTCCAGCTGCCATCCTGCTCCTCCTCTCTTGTCACCTGGGAGAAAATCCACTCATTTTCACCAGACAATGCTTCTGCTCCAATTCCTCCTCCTCCTCCTCCATTTCAAGTCCCCACCCGTACCTCATGTGGCCACGAGATTAGTCGCTGCACTGGTCCTCCAGTCCCCCTGCCCAACAGATTTTTCAGCATCTGTTCCAGGACAAGAGAGCATCGGAATATTTAATCATCCCGTAGTCCCTGCAGGTGTCAAGGGGCATGAGCTGCCACTGCTGACATCAAAGTTACACCAGGGAGTAGCATCTGTCTGCCTGGATCAACACAAAATTGTTAATGGCCTTCTCTGTTCTACAGTGCGTCCATACAGTGATGCAGGCTGTAATTCCAGCGGGTGGAAACATCTCATATCAGAGTGTGGTTGTGGGTAGCCTTTTCTGCCACTGCAATTCGAGGAGGGGTGTTCAATGCTTTGTACGAAGGAAAAGTGCATGCACCAGTTTACCTGGGCGATTTTTTCAGAATGTTCTGGAAGATCGTGGAAGACTTCAGGAACCTTTTCACACGCAGATTATGAACACGTGCGCACCACTGCAGGGCGCATGACCAACCCTTCCTCGGTGCAGCGTGGAACACCATGATTCCTCCCAAAGTCCGTCACCATGGTTCCGATTTGCAGTTGGCACGGAGAAAGCCACACATCGATTTCTTGCTGCATGAACGCGGAGCAGTTCCTCCCCTGTGTGACTGCTGTTCGCCGAGGCAGAGCTAGTGTAGAACTAGCGTGACAAACCTGTAGAGCTGTGCCCACTCAACCACATGTGGATAATAGATAGAAGCAGTACATATGTGGCAGGCTAGAGACACGTTGTGTGGTGGTGAGTCATGGAGGAGAGGCGGATCATTTGGGCGCAGTGCAGCAGTATTGACAACGTGGAGGAGAAAGCGGTCGTCTCCAGTCCAAGTTGTTGGGGTACTCTTGTTGCTGGAAGCACATTCATCCCAATTGGCCGTAAAGGACATGTACTGGCCCTGACCGTAGTTACAGCTCCAGACGTCCTCGCTGACTGTGCACCTTGGAACAAACCGATAAGCTCAAGGACTTACCCTCTCCTTCTGTTCTACATAATTATGAAGTGCTGGTACTTTGTACGCCTTATATTGGAAAAGAATACGGCTTGGTAACTCTCCATCTCGGCTCTGCTCAAGCCATTAGTTCGCTTGAACAGTGCAGAGTCCACCATGTTGGAAGGGAGGGACGCAGTACCAACAACTTGACAGGACACGGTCCAGCTGCAGCACCTTATGATTGTTGGACCATACTGTTGTCTCTAGCAATCGCCTCGTCTGAACGACTGATGGCTGCCATGAGTACAGAGGAGCAGGAGCAAGTCTGGACCGGGAAAGAATGTCAAAGAGAAACAGCGCCTTCGTGCAGAGGGGTGTATCCTTGACTGGCATGCAAATGCATGCGTGGCCCACTTGGTCGCTGCTGCTGCTGCTGTTGCATGTCGGCGGCAGGATGGTACCAACCACATTGAGCCACGATTCCTCCCACAGGCCACCGGATGGTGACGCTGCATATGTGACGCGAGGCGTGGTGCCAACATTTTTGATAGATTCCCTAGGCCAACGCTTCACTTTCCAGGCTTACAGATTCTACATATACCCATATTCGGCTCCTCCAGGTGTCTTAGCAAAGACTGCCACACACCTGCCGAGTATCGGATTTTACCGCAACTCCTCCCGCACTATGGAAGGTGGGGGTTGACTACTGCCCCCGCTAGCCTCGCTGAGCCCACTGTGCCGCTACTTTCATGGACCTGCTGAAGCTAGTCTTTACCACCGTGGCCGCCTTGGCTCCCGGACCTCACACAGCAGCTTATCCTGCTGACTCACGGCCACGAACGACCCACTGCTGGCTGCGCCGCTGCCTGAACGGCTCAAGCTGACCCCTTCTCTCCTGACGATGATGAAAGCACTTGCCCTCACCCGGGGGCTCCCAAGTGCGGTCCGGGGCTACATCAACAACTATTTGTTTTTCATCATCACGCTGTCCTCGATCACCGGTCTTGGTAAAGCCAAGGCTGACCTCTCACAACATGTACCTCCCAGCCACTCTCCACATCTATACTTTGCCGCCTACTGCAAGACTCAGGGGATATTAGGTGCCTCATATTCTTCGTTGCCCAGTAGCTGCTGACTGGCCCTCCTCAAATTGTGTTCATCCTCGCCTAAGTAGTGTGCGCTGAGCCCCAGACCAATAGTAGATCTCAGGCTGAGGACCCAGATGGGGACAAGCGGGCGTGAGGACAGGTGAGGGCCCGCTGACCCGCTCCCGCCCATGCCAACTAAGGTTTGTGTCTGATGTTCCCACTGACTCTTGCTGGATGGTTCAGTTGTCATCTGGGAGAGGAAGGAGGAATGACCTATGTCCACCAATCAAGAACCCTTGGGTTTGCTAGAAACAACATACGGCCGCTAGATGACAGCGGCAGTTGTGATCCTCACCGAGTGACCCTGCGCTGCGACGTCCCCTTGCTGTTCTGCAACCTGGGCCTGTTCCAGGAATGTTTGTGCCACTCCCACTTGCAGGTTGCAGAGCCTGCGACTTCACTGTCTGACGATACTGTTTGTTCGAAAATTTACAGACCTGTTTGATGAAGATTCTATATAACATATGACATATACACCCTTTTTTTGACTCCAAATGCACCGCATAACAAGCTTGGTAACCTTGGATATAAATTACGCGCTCGCACACATGGCCAGGAAAAATTGACTTAGTAATGTGTCGTTTTAAAAACACTGTGTGTTTTACTAAATGTAAAAGCCAAACACAGGCTATAATTAACCTTCGGACATAATTAGTCTACAGGAAAAATGTATATATTTTGTCGTTGAAAAAGTGACGGATTAATTTATGTCAGCACACCAGCAAAACATGCATAATTAACCCCAGGATGTATATTGCCGCAAAGAATTGAGCCGCACACAAACTAGTAGCTTGTGTAGTGTGTTAGCAATTGCGTGTTTCTACGCACACAACTAGAGATACAGGTTGTAAATAACCTTTGCTTTGTGAATTAGGCTACAGGGAAAAATTTATATATTTTGGCGTTGAAAAGACGGTTTAATTTTTGTCACACACCAGCAAAACAACGCTAAATTACCCCTGGATGTAAATTTCGCCAAAGAATAGAGCCGCACAAACTCGTAGCTTTGTACGTGGTTACAATTTGCGTGTTTTCTACGCCACACAACAAGAGATACAGTTGTAATTAACCTTTGCTTGTGATTATGCTACAGAAAAAATTATATATTTTGGCGTTGAAAAATGAAACGGTTTATTTTTGTCAGCACACCAGCAAACAAATGCTGAATTAACCCCTGGATGATGTAAATGCGCCAAAGAAATTGAGCCGCACAAACTAGTAGCTTTGTAGCGTGTTACAATATAGCGAATTTTTTCTACGCGCACACAACGCGAAGAGATACAGTTGTAATAAACTATTTGCTTGAGAAATAGGCTACAGGCAAAAAATTATATATTTTGGCTCGTGAAAAAGACGGTTTATTTTTGTCAGCACACAGCAAAACAATGCATAATCTAACCCCTGATGTAAATTGCGCCAAAAGAATTGAGTCGCACAAACTAGTCGCTTTGTGAGTGTAGCGTGTTTACAAATGCTGTTTTTCTTCTCTACGCCCACACAACAAGAGATACAGTTGTAATTAACCTTTGACTTGTGATTTAGGCTACAGGACAAATTTATATATTTAGGCGTTGAAAAAAGACGGTTTTCTTGGGGTCATCACCACCAGTCAAAACAATGCTTAATTAAACCCCTGGATGTAAATTGCGCCAAAGAATTGGAGCCCCACAAAATAGTGTTTGTAGCGAGTTACAATTGTGCGTGTTTTCTACGCCACACAACAAGAGATACAGTTTTGTAATTAACCATTGCTAGTGAATAAGCTACAGAAAAATTTATAAATTTTGGGCGTTGAAAAAAGACAGTTTCTTGGGGTCTGCACATCCAGCAAAACTGACGTCTTAATTAACCCTGGATGTAAATTGCGTCAATAGAATTGAGCAGGCCGGTGCCAAAATGAAGTGGTATTATGTATTGTTAAAAAAACGCTGTTTCTTTAATGAAATACAACCAGGAACTGGCCTAGATCTACTTTGAGGATATTGAATGTATTGCAGCTGCAGTGTACACACACTGGATTTCAGAGACCAATACCCAAAAAATTAGAAATAGAACATTAATAGAACAGTCTCTGAGACAAGCTGAGACACCCCACAGAAAGCCTATATAAAAATCAATTCTTCAGTACGAGCTATCAGCCTGCGCGGCAGCACCTTCCTGATTGAGCACAGTGAGAGTAGTTGTGAGAGCTCCGGCGTCCAGGCGCCCCAGGACTTATATATGCGGAGACTGTCACAGAATCCCGCCGGTCTCTGATTGGACTTCAATCTCTGCACATGTCATGCAGGCTATGCCCTTCTTTCCTCCCCAGAGTGTCATTGCCCCAGTAGCAGCCATGCTCTCACAGCCATTTTATCAATCAAAAGCACACTTCGTTCACAAACCAAGTACCCCAAAGTTCGACTTCGTTCCGAACACAAGTTTTTCCGCCTGAAATTCTAAACGAATTCGCACTCGTTAGAATCGATTGCCCATCTCTTAGTCACTATATTACTATTTTTTGCCATAGGCAAACTTAAACTCTATCAGTTCTCATCTGTTAAACACTAAACATAACTTTTATTATATCTAACTCTTAACCTCGAAACACACTATTTAAAAACCTGATCTCTTACCTCATCTTTTAACCCTGTTTGGTACTGAGAGAGGGAATTACTCCCTTTCTCTTTTCAAGTCTGGTGGAACCCCACCTACTAACCGGGGAGCCTTATATCTATAGAAAAGTACTAGCTTCAGTAAGGGACCCCAAAGCCAACTACTTGGGCAGTCGTCCCTAATCTCATAGACACAGAAAAATAAGGCCCCCTTGTGACACCGCTGCAGCAGGTGACACTTGTAGACAGAGGTTGAAAATCACAATTTAAAACGTCAGGGGGAGTGGGTTTTATCTGGATTCTCTGATGGCTAATTGGTGAGCACCTGAACGGGGTGTTTACCTAACATGATATAAAGGAAGTGAGCCCCAGCCCACATGTGATCGGCCTCTAAGCCTTGATAAAGCTGGGTTAGCTGGCGAAACATGTTGGCGGGGTCAGATATGACGTTTTAAATTGTGATCTTCACCTCTGTCTAAAAGTGTCACCTGCTGTAAGACGGTTTGTCACAAGGGGGCCTTAATTTGTTTGTGTTATGAGATTAGGGACGACTGCCCAAGTAGTTGGCTTGGGATTCCTTACTAAAAGCTAGTACTTTGTTATAGATAAAGGCTCCCAGTTAGAGGTGGGGTTCCACCAGA
Source organism: Phyllomedusa bahiana (assembly GCA_025379985.1). NCBI lineage: Eukaryota > Metazoa > Chordata > Amphibia > Anura > Hylidae > Phyllomedusa > Phyllomedusa bahiana. The sequence continues at coordinate 9,965 of JAODAL010043894.1, forward strand.
CTTGATAATAGAAAGGGAGTTATTCCCTCTCTCAGAAGCAAAAAGGGTTAAATGATGAGGTTAGAGATCAGGTTTTTAAATAGTGTGTATAGAGGTTAAGAGTTAGATATAATAAAAGTTACGTTTTAGTGTTGAACTGATAGAGTTTAAGTTTGCCTATGGCAAAATAGTAAATATACTGGCTACAAGGGGGCCCCTGGCTACCTAAAGGGGGCCCCTGGCTACCTAAAGGGGGCCCCTGACTACAAGGGGGGCCCTGACTACAAAGGGGGCCCTGACTACAAAGGGGGCCCCTGGCTACCTAAAGGGGGGGGCCCGGGCTACAAGGGGGACCCTGGCTACCTACAGGGTGACCCTAACTACCTAGAGGGGGGCCCTGACTACAATGGGGCCCTGGCTACCTAAAGGGACGCTTTGACTACCTACAGGGGGGGCCCTGACTACAAAGGGGGGCCCTGGCTACCTAAATACTAAAGGGGCCGACTACCCACACAGTAGCTAAAGGGGGGGCCCTGACTTCCTGCCAAAACTAGCTAAAGTGGGCCCCTAAAATACCTGGTATACTACCTAAAGGAGACCCCTAACTGCCTGCGAACTACCTAAAAGAGGCCTTAACTGCTGTATACTACTTCTGGGAAGCCCTAACTGCCTGTATACTACCTAAGGGGGTCCAAATGCTTGCGCCTATATAAAGGGGACCCTAACTAATACAGCTTACCTAACTGGGAGGAAACCACCTATCTACAGACTGGGCCTTGCCTATTTGCCTACCTACTAGGGTCTTGTTACCTACCTGGGAATATAATTGAGAGGGCAGCAGCCCATAGTTGTAGCATTAATCTCCAGGGACTTAGTTTCCCCTCCCCAACCTTCCAATCCCTTAGGATACTAGACTTTTTAAATTTTTGGCTTGTACCCGCTCTCCCCCCCCTGGGAGTTTTTACAGAGGTGGGAATAGATAAAGAGGTGCTGGAAAATTGGGGATTCTAAGTATTTGTGTGTATTTTCTGCATGGGTTTAGCTGTGGCCGGGACAAGTCCTCATGGCGGTGTGGAACGGATGCAGAGGAAAAGGGAATAGAACGACTCATGAAGAAGAGAACGATCATCAGATAGGAGTCTCCGGTGGGGTCCTTTATTTCAGGGGTTATTTTTTCTTCTATATTGGATCAGTGCTGTATTTCACTGTAATGTGATGTGACCTGAGCTGGTGTCTGACCCCTAAATTTTGGGGGTGTTGTAGGTTATACTGAGCTTGTGCTGCCTTATGTGGCCTCTATATGGTGGTGTTGTAGGTTATACCGGAGCTGGTATCTGACCTCTATGTGGTCTCTTTATGGCGGTGTTGTAGGTTATACCTAAGCTGGTCTCTGACCTCTATGTGGTCTCTTTATGGTGGTGTTGTAGGTTATACCTGAGCTGGTGTCTGACCTCTATGTGGTCTCTATGTGGCGGTGCTGTAGGTTTACCTGAGCTGGTGTCTTTACCTCTATGTGGTCTCCATATTGCGGTGTTGTGGTTATACCTGAGCTGGTGTCTGACCTCTATGTGGTTCTCTAAAATGGCAGTGTTGTAGGTTATACCTGAGCTGGTGTCTGACCTCTATGTGGTCTCTATAGGGCGGTGTTGTAGGTTATACCTGAGCTGGTGTCTGACCTCTATGTGGTCTCTATGTGGCGGTGCTGTAGGTTATACCTGAGCTGGTGTCTGACCTCTATGTGGTCTCTATATGGCGGTGTTGTAGGTTATACCTGAGCTGGTGTTGGACCTCTATGTGGTCTATAGGGCGGTGTTGTAGGTTATACCTGAGTGGTGTCTGACCTCTATGTGGTCTTATTTTGGGGGGTGCTGTAGGTTATACCTGAGCTGGTGTCTGACTCTTGTGGTTCTATATGGTGGTGTTGTAGGTTACATCGGTGCCGGTATAATGCCAGCGTACATGAGTCCCAGATTGACCCTGTGATAGGAGTTAGACTTTTACTTTCTTGCTGGTGTTTATTTTAGAAGGTGGTGAGGTGCGTGACCCAGGGAAACGTGGAGGGGATATTGTATGTGGGTGGAGGGGGATATGGATGGAGCTACTTAGCCCTGTGTCTATGATATGCTAGACTGTGACATATGTGTGACTAACTTGCTATTGTACTACACAATACAGTTCTGTTCTGCACACTGTATTATGTGGTAAAATGGGCGCGTTTATGTCCGAGAGGCCAGTAATATTTTCATGTACAGTAGGGTGGGCCCCCCAAGATCAATTCCCCTGTGGGCCCCAGACCCCCCCAGTCTGACACTGCTTTCAATGGCTAACTGAAAAGATGAGGACAGCTTACAAGCAGGGGCGCAGCAATAAGAGGTGCAACGGCAGCAGTTACTACGGGCCCTGCATCCTGAGGGGGCCCAAAAGCCCCATTTGACACATAAGAAGACACCAGTATTGGAAATGGCACATGGTAACTGGCAAGAGCCCCATTTCACTTTTTGCACCAGGGCCCAAGAATTTTAACTTACACCTCTGCAGGCTGAACTGGATTACACGTCAGTACCATTGGTGGCAGCGAGAACATGGCAATGGGGAATAGCCGGGTTCCAGGTCAACTAGATTAGACGGCAGTACCATTGGTGTCAGCGAGAACATGGCAATGGGGAACAGCCAAGTTCCGGTTGAACTAGATTAGACGGCAGTACCATTGGTGTCAGCGAGAACATGGCAATGGGGAACAGCCAGGTTCCGGTTCAACTAGATTAGACAGCAGTACCATTGGTGGCAGCGAGAACATGACAATAGGGAACAGGGAGGTTCCGGTATGACTAGATTAGATGCAGTACCATTGGTGGCAGCGAGAACATGGCAATGGGGCACAAACAGGTTCCAGTTTAACTAGATTAGACAGCAGTACCATTGGTGGCAGCGAGAACATGGCAATGGGGAACAAACAGGTTCCAGTTTATCTAGATTAGACGGCAGTACCATTAGTGGCAGCGAGAACATGGCAATGGGGAACAGCCAGGTTCCGGTTCAACTAGATTAGACGGCACTACCATTGGTGGCAGCGAGAAAATGGCAAGGGGGAACATGGTGGTTCCAGTTTGACTAGATTAGACAGCAGTACCATTGGTGGCAGTGAGAACATGACAATCGGGAACATGGAGGTTCCGGTTTGACTGGATTAGATGCAGTACCATTGGTGGCAGCGAGAACATGGCAATGGGGATTAGCTAGGTTCTGGTTCCACTAGATTAGATAGTAGTACCATTGGTGGCAGCGAGAACATGGCAATGGGGAAAAACCAGGTTCCAGCTTGACTAGATTAAATGGTAGTACCATTGGTGGCAGCGAGAACATGGCAATGGGGAACAGCCAGGTTCCGTTTCCACTAGATTAGACAGCAGCACCATTGGTGGCAGCGAGAACATGGCAATGGGGAACACCAAGGTTTCGGTTCGACTAGATTACACGGCAGTACCATTGGTGGCAGCGAGAACATGTCAATGGGGAACAGCCATGTTCTGGTTCGACTAGATTAGATGGCAGTACCATTGGTGGCAGCGAGAACATGGCAATGGGGAACAGACAGGTTCCGGTTCAACTAGATTAGACGGCAGTACCATTAGTGGCAGCGAGAACATGGCAATGGGGAAAATGGAGGTTCCAGTTTACTAGATTAGACTGCAGTACCATTGGTGGGCAGCGAGAACATGGCAATGGGGAAAATGGAGGTTCCAATTTGACAAGTTTTAGTGGCTAACCATTATTTGGTAGCGAGAACATGGCAATGGGGAACAGCCAGGTTCGGTTCAACTAGATTAGACGGCAGTACTATTGGTGGCAGTGAGAACATGGCAATGGGGAACATGGTGGTTCCGGTTTGACTAGATTAGACGGCAGTACCATTGGTGGCAGCGAGAACATGACAATGGGGAACATGGAGGTTCCAGTTTGACTAGATTAGATGCAGTACCATTGGTGGCAGCAGGAACATTGCAATGGGGATTAGCTAGGTTCTGGTTCCATTAGATTAGACAGTAATACCATTGGTGGCAGCGAGAACATGGCAATGGGGAACAGCCAGGTTCCGGTTCAACTAGATTAGACAGCAGTACCATTGGTGGCAGTGAGAACATGGCAATAGGGAACATAGTGGTTCTGGTTTGACTAGATTAGACGGCAGTACCATTGGTGGTAGCGAGAACATGGCAATGGGGAACAGCCAGGTTCCGGTTCAACTAGATTCGATGGCAGTACCATTGGTGGCAGCGAGAACATGGCAATAGGGAACAGCCAGGTTCCAGTTCAACTAAATTAGACGGCAGTCCCATTTGGGGGCAGCGAGAAACATGGCAATAGGGAACATGGAGGTTCCGGTTTGACTGATTTAGAGGCAGTACCATTGGTGGCAGTGAGAACATGGCAATAGGGAACATAGTGGTTGCGGTTTGACAAGATTAGACGGCAGTACCATTGGTGGCAGCGAGAACATGGCAATGGGGAACATGTTGGTTCTGGTTTTACTAGATTGGACGGCAATACCATAGGTGGCAGCGAGAAACATGGCAATGGGGAACAGTCAGGTTCCGGTTTAACTAGAGTAGACAGCATTTACCTTTGGTGGCAGCGAGAAGATGGCAATGGGGATTAGCTAGGTTTGGTTTTCCACTAGATTAGACATTTATTTACCATTGGTGGCACCCGAGAACATGGCAATAGGGAACATAGTGGTTCCTTTTTGACTAGATTAGACGGCGAGTACCATTGGTGGTAGCGAGAACATGGCAATGGGGATCAGCCAGGTTCCAGTTTCAACTAGATTAGACGGCCCAGTATTTGGTGGACGCGAGAACATGGCAATGGGGATTAGCCAGGTTCGGTTCAACTAGATTTAGATGGCCCAGTACCATTGGTGGGCAGCGGAGAACATAGCAATAGGGAAAAAGGGAGGTTGCGATTTGACTAGATTAGATGGCAGTACCATTGGTGGCAGCAAGAACATGGCATTGGGGATCAGCCGGGTTCAAGTTCAATTTAGATTAGACGGCAGTACAATTGGTGGTAGCAAAGAAACATGCCAATAGGGAAATGGAGATTCCGGTTTGACTAGATTAGATGGCAGTACCTTTGGGTGGCCTGAGAACATGGCAATGGGGAACAGCGAGGTTGAGGATAAACAGGATTAGTTACATTTGGTTGTTAGTACAGGTGGAGGCATTTAAAAAAAAGATTCGGAGGGCTTGAAGGAGGAGGAGTAAGAGGAGTATGCAGTGCACATCTAGGTAATACAGGTGTATATTTAGAATTAAATTCAGCTGTAAGACTTGTAAACCTAGCTGTTGCCAGTAGTGGAATCCGGTTTGGAGAAGCAGCAGGCACAGGAACTACAGACATGAGATGTAGTGTAGTTTAAATGTGTACAGTTGGTCTAAAAGCACACTGTATTATGTGGTAAAATGGGCGCGTTTCTGTCCGAGAGGCCAGTATATTTTCATGTACAGTTTGGGTGGGCCCCCAAGATCAATTCCCCTGTGGGCCCCAGACCCCCCAGTCTGACACTGCTTTTCAATGGCTAACTGAAAATATGAGGACAGCTTACAAGCAGGGGCGCAGCAATAAGAGGTGCAACGGCAGCAGCTACTACGGGGCCCTGTATCCTGAGGGGGCCCAAAAGCCCCATTTGACACATAAGAAGGGCACCAGTATTGGAAAAGGCACATGGTAACTGGCAAGAGCCCCATTTCACTTTTTGCACCAGGGCCCAAGAATTTGAACTTACACCTTTGCAGGCTGGACTGGATTACACGTCAGTACCATTGGTGGCAGCGAGAACATGGCAATGGGGAATAGCCAGGTTCCAGGTCAACTAGATTAGACGGCAGTACCATTGGTGTCAGCGAGAACATGGCAATGGGGAACAGCCAAGTTCCGGTTGAACTAGATTAGACGGCAGTACCATTGGTGTCAGCGAGAACATGGCAATGGGGAACAGCCAGGTTCTGGTTCGACTAGACTAGACGGCAGTACCATTAGTGACAGCGAGAACATGGCAATGGGGAACATGGAGGTTCCGGTATGACTAGATTAGATGCAGTACCATTGGTGGCAGCGAGAACATGACAATGGGGCACAAACAGGTTCCAGTTTAACTAGATTAGACAGCAGTACCATTGGTGGCAGCGGGGGAACATGGCAATTTGGGGGAAAAAACAGGTTCCAGTTTATCTAGATTAGACGGCAGTACCATTTGTGGCAGCGAGAACATGGCAATGGGGAACAGCCAGGTTCCGGTTCAACTAGATTAGAGAGCAGTACCATTGGTGGCAGTGAGAACATGGCAATAGGGAACATGGAGGTTCCAGTTTGTCTAGATTAGCCGGCTGTACCATTGGTGGCAGCGAGAACATGGCAATGGGGAACAGCCAGGTTCCTGGTCAACTAGATTAGACGGCAGTACCATTGATGGCAGCGAAAACATGGCAATAGGGAACAGCCAGGTTCCAGTTCAACTAAATTAGACGGCAGTACCATTGGTGGCAGCGAGAACATGGCAATAGGGAACATGGAGGTTCCGGTTTGACTAGATTAGACGGCAGTACCATTGGTGGCAGCGAGAACATGGCAATAGGGAACATGGAGGTTGCGGTTTGACAAGATTAGACGGCAGTACCATTGGTGGCAGCGAGAACATGGCAATGGGGAACATGGTGGTTCTGGTTTTACTAGATTGGACGGCAATACCATAGGTGGCAGCGAGAACATGGCAATGGGGAACAGTCAGGTTCCGGTTTAACTAGAGTAGACAGCAGTACCATTGGTGGCAGCGAGAAGATGGCAATGGGGATTAGCTAGGTTCTGGTTCCACTAGATTAGACAGTAGTACCATTGGTGGCAGCGAGAACATGGCAATAGGGAACATAGTGGTTCCAGTTTGACTAGATTAGACGGCAGTACCATTGGTGGTAGCGAGAACATGGCAATGGGGATCAGCCAGGTTCCAGTTCAACTAGATTAGACGGCAGTACTATTGGTGGCAGCGAGAACATGGCAATGGGGAAAAGCCAGGTTCCGGTTAAACTAGATTAGATGGCAGTACCATTGGTGGCAGCGAGAACATAGCAATAGGGAAAAATGGAGGTTGCGATTTGACTAGATTAGATGGCAGTACCATTGGTGGCAGCAAGAACATGGCATTGGGGATCAGCCAGGTTCAAGTTCAACTAGATTAGACGGCAGTACCATTGGTGGTAGCGAGAACATGCCAATAGGGAACATGGAGATTCCGGTTTGACTAGATTAGATGGCAGTACCATTGGTGGCACTGAGAACATGGCAATGGGGAACAGCGAGGTTGAGGATAACAGGACTTAGTACATTTGGTTGTAGTACAGGTGGAGGCATTTAAAAAAAAAGATTCGGAGGGCTTGAAGGAGGAGGAGTAAGAGGAGTATGCAGTGCACATCTAGGTAATACAGGTGTATATTTAAAAATAAATTCAGCTGTAAGACTTGTAAACCTAGCTGTTGCCAGTAGTGGAATACAGTTTGTAGAAGCAGCAGGCACAGGAACTACAGACATGAGATGTAGTGTAGTTTAAATGTGTACAGTTGGTATAAAAGTATTCAGACCCCTTTAAATTTTTCACTCTTTCTTTCATTGCAGGCATTTGGTAAGATTCAAAAATTCATTTTTTTGCTCATTAATGTACACTCTACACCCCATCCTGAAATAAAAAAAACAGAAATGTAGATATTTATGCAAATGTATTATACAAGAAAAACTGAAACATCACATGGTCATAATTATTCAGACCCTTTGCTGTGACACTCATATTTAACTCACATGCTGTCCATTTCCTTCTGATTCTCCTTGAGATGGTTCTACTCCTTCATTGGAGTCCAGCTGTGTTTAATTAAACAGATTGGACTTGATTAGGAAAGGCTAACACCTTTCTATATAAGACCTCACAGAACTGCCCAAGGAGCTCAGAGACAGAATTGTGGCAAGGCACAGATCTGGACAAGGTTACAAATAAAATTTCTGCAAAAAAAAACACATGAAAGACTCCCAGACTATGAGAAATAAAATTCTCTGGTCTGATGAGAGGAGGATTGAACTTTCTGGTCTTAATTGTAAGCAGTATGTGTGGAGAAAACCAGGCACTGTTTATCACCTGCCCAATACAATCCCAACAGTGAAACATGGTGGTGGCAGCATCATGCTATTGGGGTGTTTTTCAGCTACAGGGACAGAACGACTGGTTGCAAATGAAGGAAAGATGAATGCGGCCAAATACAGAGATATCCTGGATGAAAACCTCTTCCAGAGTGCTCTGGACCTCAGACTGGGCCGAATCTTCTTTTTCCAACAAGACAATGACCCTAAGCACAAAGCTAAAATAACAAAGTAGTGGCTTCAGAACAACTCTGTGCCCATTCTTGACTGGCCCAGCCAGAGCAATGACCTAAACCCAATTGAGCATGGTGAGACTTGAAAATGGCTGTCCACCAACATTCACCATCCAACCTGAGGGAACTGGAGAGGATCTGCAAGGAAGAATGGCAGAGGATCCCCAAACCCAGGTGTTAAAAACTTGTTGCATCACTCCCAAGACTCATGACTATACTAGCTCAAAAGGGTGCTTCTACTCAATACTGACCAAATAGTCTGAATACTTAAGATGATGTGATATTTCAGTTTTTCTTGTTCAATAAATTTGCAAAAATATCTACATTTCTGTTTTTTTCTTTCAAGATGGGGTGCAAAGTGTACATTAATCAACAAAAAATGAACTTTTTGTATCTTACCAAATGGCTGCAATGAAAGAAAGAGTGAAAAATTTAAAGGAGGCAGAATACCTTCCTTACCCACTGTATTTCACATTGTCAAGAAGACATACTACAGTTCACTAGTCGGTGAACCGGAGCAACAAAATTGTTAGAGATCCACGCTTGATTCATTTTGACAAATGTCAAATGATCCACATTGTCAGGGGAAAGATGAATATGTTTGTCAGTTATTACCTCGCCAGCTGTGCCGAATGTGTGTTCCAAGATAACACTGGCTGCTGGGCGGGATTAAACTTCTGTGGCGTGTCGAGCAAGCTCAGGCCATTCATCCAGTTTGGACACTCAGAAGTTGAATGGGTCCAGATTAAGTCCAAAAACATTGGTGTTGAGCCACAGTTAGTCATGGCCCATGGTCTTAAGGCAGTCTCTGTGTGTCTGAATGCTGCCTTGTAGGCGTTGCTGAGGTGGTAAACATGAATTGCAAAATGTCACCCAGTAGAGTTCTGCCACACTGCCTGCCACTACTGCTGCAGCTACTTGCCATTTTACTGCTGGCGCATTGCTGACGTTGTTCCACTGTGACATTAGAATGTGAAGAAGACACAACAGATGTCTCTGGTTGGTCAATGAGCACTGTCTCAAATTACTGCATTCTACTGTCAATTTATGTGGGTGAAAGGTAATTGCTCACTTTTGTCTTATAACATGGATCAAAGAGGGTGGCCACCCAGTAATCGCTGTTCATTTTGATTGCCGTGATGCGTTGATCATGTTGCAGGTAATGTAGCATCCAAGTACTCATGTGTGAGATGCTGTAAGGATCTCCCAAGCTCGGGGTCGAAGGTCACTAACCAGATCTTCCTCCTCTTCTTCCTCCTCCTCCTGTAATCTGTGTCAACCTCTTACCACTGAAGGGTAATCGGTACCGGTGGTGTCCACCCCTACCTCCTCATTCTCCTCCACTTTCTCTTCCTGACCATCACCAGTCCTGGCTAGCCTCATGCGCTCTACTCTGCGCTCTACCCTGCACCCCCTGATTGATGGATTGGAATTGTTGAAATAAAGCACTACATTTACTTCTTCGCTGGGTCCTATTTTCCGTTTGGAGAGATTATTCTACTCTGTGAGCTGAACTGCCATCCTGCACCTGCCCTGGAACTAGAACCACTGCCTAAAGAAGACCTATGCAATTGGGAAACAATCAGGCCTTCTACATCCTCCGGCGAGTAAGGCTCTGTGTCCGCCTCCTTCATCACTGCTGGGACCTGCTGCCGCAGAGTGCTGAACACTTACTCCAGTAAAAATGTTACCCCAATGGTCATGCTGACAATGCCATCATCCTGACTGACCATTTTGGTGGCCTCTTCAAAACTGTCAAGGATGCAGAGATCCTTCACCTGCCTCCACTCTCTATGGCTCAACAACCCGAGGTCCGCGACACTGCTAGTCAGTCCATGCAACACTTCATACTGCATAATGGCATTATGCTGCTGCCACAATGGCTGGAGCATGTGGAGGGTGGAATTCCAGCGTGTTGCCACATCACATATCAGACGGTTGATGGGGAGGCCCAGATGATGCTGCAACGCTGCCAGTCATGCTGAAGCAGGGTGCGAATGCCAGAAGTGTGAGCTAAGACCTCGAGCCTTCCTCAGCAGACAATCAAGACCCGGGTAGCGCTTGAGAAATTTCTGCACAACCAGGTTCATGACGTGTGCTAGGCAAGGGATGTGGGTAAGTCTACCGATCCTAAGGGCAGCAAGGAGATTTCTCCCGTTGTCGCACACCACCTTGCCTGGTGCCAGGTTCTTAGCACCCAGCCACTGGTCGGTCTGAGTGCGCAGAGCTGTCCACAGCTCTTGACCTGTGTGTTGACGGTCTCCGAGACAAATTAATTTCAGAACGGCCTGGTTTCTCTTGGCATGTGATACTACCTGTCGAGGATTCGGGATCTGGACTCTGCACCATCCCTGAAATGTGGACGAGTGTCGGCCGAGACCCATCAGGAGAGGCACTGTCATCCACCAAACTCACTGAGTGAGCAGTCAGTGAGATGTAATGCCATTGACCATGCTTACTAGTCCATGTGTCTGTAGTGAGATGGACTTCGGTAGACACAGATACAGCCAACGAGCTGGAGATTTTTTCTGCAACGTGGCTGGCCAGGGCAGGGACAGCTTTTCTGGCGAAGAAATGCCTGGTCGGCATCTGATATTGGGGACATGCCAGGGCCATGACATGGCGGGACCCATCTATGTCCACCAGGCGGAAAGGCAACATTTCCAAGGCCAACAGTCTGACAATGCCAACATTCAAGCTTTTGGCTTTGGGTTGGTTGGGGTGAAAGCGTTTCTTCTGCTTCCAAACCTGGTACACACCTGGCCGCTGTACGGCGTGCAGGTCATACTGGTGGAAGGGGAAGGTGTAAGCTGTGTTGCTGGTGGCGGGAATCGGCCGACAGTGTCTGGGACTGGGGATGATGCTTGCTCATGTTGCTCCAGCACAGCGGCAGCAGAGGACCGCTCGGGCTTGGGAGTGGCGGAGGAGGAGGAGGAGGCAGAAGATGTCACATTGGTTGGAAGCCCATGACCCGTGTGGCCTTTTTTCTCCAAGTGACTCTTCCACAGCAATTCATGCTTTACATGCATGTGCCTGTTCATGCTGGTGGTGCTTAAATTCTTTATATTCTTTACTCGACTGACTCGTTGAAAGCAAATCTGGCATATCACGTCAGTTGGAGAATCTGACACTTGATCGAAAAAGGCCCAGGTTTCACAGGTTCTGGACCTCTTCGACTGTGAAAACCCAGTAGCGGTATTCCAGCTGCTACCACTGACCACGGCTGGCTGAGTAATGTCAGCAGACTTGTGCGACCACCCTCTCCCTTTCTGAGGCCGGACCCGCACTGACACTACCCCATCATCATCCTCTGATAATGCGCTCGCCAGCTGCTGCAGAAAAGTCCACGTTGGATCTGCAATGTCCTCATCATCACAGGTGACTTCCTGTTCCTGACAGTCTACATCCTCAAGCTGCGGGCTGGAAGCCACAGACACTGCGAGGCACCGCTGACCGCTTGATATTTCTGCCGGCGGACCAGCTTCCTTCTCCTCCTCTGAAAGCATCAGCAATTGGGCGTCACAGCAGACAAAATAATCCTCTTTGGCCTCTTGATCTTTTGAAATGCCTTCTGATCCCAACCGCATTGTGTCATCAAAGAAGTCTTCAGAATATGGATTATCTAGAGTGGTCGTATATTGGGTGACATTTGGCCTGTGTTTGCTTCAGGTTGGACTGATGATGATGATGATAATGACATTTGTGGCCATGACAGAGATGATGAGGAGGTAAAACCAATGGATGCAAGGTGTGTTAACCACTGAAGAACAAATTGGCGACGGATCTTCAGTACTGAGATTCATAGGGAACCGACCAAACGATGACAGGCCTGACGGTCCTGTGACTGACGATGTGCTCGCTTGTGTGTTGTCCGAAGCACTGGAAGGTGTGCCTTGTCTCGTACCTCTAGCTCCACGTCCTACACCTGAACTTTTGAGCAATCAATAAAATTTGCACCAAGCAACCAGTATTTAAAATAGATTCCTTTCTATAGCAGATTTGCTAACAATGTCTTCTGCACTAGCTGTACCCAAAAAACTGGAAAAATGAACTTTTGGGCACTCAATAAAATTTCCACCAAGCAACCAGTATTTAAAATAGATTCCTTTATATAGAAGATTTGCTAACGATGTCTTCTGCACTAGCTGTACCCACAAAAAACTGGAAAAATGAACTTTTGGGCACTCAATACAATTTCCATCAAGCAACCAGTATTTGAAATAGATTTCTTTCTATAGCAGATTTGCTAACGGCATCTTCTGCACTAACTGTACCCACAACACTGGAAAAATGTTACTTTATTAAAAGTTTTGTTTTTGTATTTTTAAGAATTTTTTTTACACCATTCACATTTCACATATGAGGCTTAACTGCTAGTAATAATTATTAATAATGTGGTTTAGGAGCGTATCCATGATTGTCGAATAGGTAATTGGAAATTTTCTTTATCAATAGTCAACACAGGTGATAAACTCAAATATTTCTCATATTGATAGATAAAAAGTATGTTAAACATGAAAAGAAATTTCAACATTTACAGCAGTCAAAAGGAATGGCCATAAATGATTAGTAGCTAGGGCCCCACACTGAGGTCAGCTGGTGAGGATATTGTTGAGTGTCATGGCATGGATGTAGTTGTGCCACATTATCTTGCTGGATGTCTTCTCATTGCAGGAATTCCTGAGATTTTTAGCTCAGGAATGTGAATTTATGTGAATTTGGAAGTTCAGGTAGAAAGGAAATCTCCACATTTATCTGATCTTCTCCCGTTGAAGTGCTTTTATGATATTTTGCAACGCTTTTCACTACTTCAATGTGTATGGTGAAAGGTATAAATAGAGGTCTCTCACCTATTAATAGAGTACCTGCAGGATCACATATATAGAGACCTTAGGATTTCTGGAACACTAAGGGCACGATGTGTACAAGCAAACCAGGCCATCTCTTATGGTGTTTATGGCAAGAACCTGAAATAATATGGTGCATGCATTTAAACTTTAAGGGCGACATGTATGTACAAGGCTGTGCCAGTAGTCTAGCGTCTTTTCAGCCCAAAAACTGGCGCAGTCCTCTTCTCTAGATTTATAATCAGACGCACTCCAAAATTAGGCGCATTATTGGGCGCCCGTGGCACTTTGTAATGCGAGTGAGATAGGGGGGCGTTCAGGAGACATGTCGCAACACAAACATATGAATCTACACATTTATGACTGGAGGATGGCATTACTGCTGGAACAACCAGACCATGTTAAAAGTGGTCTACCTGAGCCTGATTTGTCATTTTGGAGCTAGAAGGTGCCTAATCTATGACCTGTAGTAGAACAGGTTAATAAATTCAGGCACATTCTACGCTACTAATGCGCACAAAAAAATTGTCGCCTAGGCACCAAAATATATATATATGTTGCACTAAGTGCTTTCTGGCATGCCATTTTCCCTACATTGATCTTTCTGGAGTAATTTTCAAGTTCCGCTAGTTTTGTTTATGGGTCGGCAATATTATTGTTTATGGGTCTTTGTTTCAACGTTTTTGCATCTGCTTAGGACATTCAGACAGCACTTGGTTAAGTACTACTTTTGTTTATTTCTATATATTTAGTATTGTTGCACTCCGGCCCGAGCGTTCAAGGCAGAACTGCCCCTTGTCAGCAGAGCGGAGCACCACCTGCTAATCTGCTACCAGGTGCCAGCCTACAGTGCTGACGTCGGCGACTCAATGACATCATATCATCGTGCCGCCGGCGCCGAGCACTGAGACTGCCCGGGGCTGAGCTGCGAGGGACCGTGGGACAGGTGAGTGATTTCTTCTTTTTTTTTTCTTTTTACATTAAAGTAGCCTGTCTGCCTGATCCCCCTTATAGCCTACCTGACCCTCCTATAGCCTGCCTGACCCACCTATAGCCTGCATGACCCTTCATGGCTGCCTATATGACCCCCTATAGTCTACCTGAACCCTGCCTGCCTATATGACCCCCTATAGCCTACCTGAACCCTGCCTACCTACCTATATGGCCCCTATAGCTACCTAAACCCTGCCTGCCTACCTAAATGGCCCCTATACTCTGCCTACCTATATGGCCCCTATAGCCTACCTAAACCCTGCCTGCCTACCTATATGGCCCCTATAGCCTACCTAAAGCCTGTCTGCCTACCTATATCTTATAGCCTGCCTAAAGCCTGTCTGCCTATTTGGAGCCCCCTAAAGCCTATTTACCTATCTATGTGGGCCCCACCTATAGCTTATCTGCTTAGTTACCTGTGGTCCACCTACTGCCTATTTAGCTACAGGGGCCTAGCAACAGCCTATTGAGCTACATGGGGGCTGACTGCCTAGGGCCAATCTACCTACCTACCTGTAGCCTACCTACTTGGGGCCCACCTACAACCTACCTGTGGCCTGCGTACTTAGCTACCTGGGGCCTACCTACAGCCTACCTATCTATCTGGGGACTGCCTACCTAACTGGGGCCTAACTACTGCCTACCTAAGACCAATCCAACTACCTACCTGTAGCCTACCTGCCTAATTGAGACCTTAAGGGCCTTCCAACCTATCTAATGGGGGTCTACCTGGTAACATGATTCTGAGGGGTACAGGCCATAGCTGTAATACAATCTCCAGGGGGTGAATCCTCTGTTCCTCCCCTCCCCTTCAGGAGACTGGGCCTCTAAGCTATGGCCTGTACCCGCTCTCCCACCCATGGGAAGTTTGTACAGAGGTAGGGGGCAGGGAGTGAGGTGCTGGAAAAGTGAGTATTCTAAGATATTTGTGTCTAAATCTGCAGGGATGAGTGGTGGCCGGGAGAAGTCATCATGGTGGTCTGGACCGAATGCAGAACAAAAGGGAAAGTCAACAACTCATCAGAGAAACGTCACCTGTGAGTCACAAGATGTAACTACACTGTAATCACTTATGTCTGCAGAGTCTGTGTACACTGGTGTCTACTACTATATGGTCACTGTATGGTGGTAGTATACAGTCTATAGGTCACCTGTGTACACTAGTGTCTACCACTATATGGCAGTAATATAGGTCTTTGTATGCAGGTCTTTATTCAGTAATAGTGTAGAGGTATTATTCAGTCACTATTTGGTGGTAATATGTAGTCGCTTTCTGGCGGTATAATCAGGTTCCTATGTAGTAGTGCTATTGGTAATGTTAATCTGGGTATAGTGGGATTTGGCTGGTAGCGGTGTGATGGTGAAATTTATGGTGAGGTGTTCACTCCTTGTATTATCTAGTAATTGCATGACCTAAGAGGTCCTGGTAAATGTTCGTGGTCGGAAAGGTGGGGGGCGCCCATCTAAAAGCTTGTTATGGGGCCCAGGCTTCTCTAGTTACACCCTTGTCCAGTTGGTTATCCAAAGCGCAACACTAATATTGAAGAACATCTTAGCAGGATTCAAGGAATGTTCATTAAGCACTATAAAGCTCTAACTATCTACAGACTTCCTCTCTCCCAAAATCTTGTTCAATGTTGTCAGAAAATTTTGCAGAAATGTCATGCAGAAAATTTCAGAAATAATCTGGGAAATAATTTGAGATTGCCTTTCTCCATTTTTACTTCTCTATCTTTTTCCAATTTAGTCAGTTGGCAACTCTGGGTACAGGAGATATTATAAAATTACGAGTGAGATATAGTTGTGAGTACTTTTCCTACCTCATTCATAAGACAATTTATTTCATTAGCGCTACCTTTAGTGAAATGGAAAATTAAACTTCCTGATTCAACTGTGATAATGCTCAGTAATGTTATTTTGTGTCTTTGTGTGAACAGTATTCCTCCAAATTTGAGGTCCACTATCTACTGCAATGCCATAGCTCAAGGGGGAGAAGACGAGTGGAACTTCGCATGGGATCAGTGCAGGAGCACAACTAATGCGCAAGAGGCAGACAAACTTCGAGCAGCTCTGGCGTGTAGTAAAGAACCCTGGCTCCTGAACAGGTAAATTAGTTGGGAAGACTTGATCAATAAAAGCTTTGCCTAGAAATATATGCCATTTTACTAAAAGGTGGTGGGATGGATGACAATAACTTCTTAAATAGTCAGTCCTTTACTAATGAGGGACAGCACTTAAAACAGGTTTTTTGTAATATTATAAGTGATAAACTTTGCATTGCATAGTGAAAATATTCATGTACTATCACAATTTATTTTGCCATCCAGCTAACCCTAGATAGTCCTACATTTGATATTCTAAAGTAACCTGCTAGCTGAGGTAGAACAAAGTGCAATCTTCCAAATGTAATGAGATCATATGACTTGGAAAAGCTTTTGAATACTTTTTTTTTTAGGTTAGACAGGTCAAGGTAATGACATACACCAGAACACCCAGTCAAAATGTTTCTGTGTTGACACCATGTTGCATTTAAACAAACTTATTATGTAAGTTCAGTACATAAAACAAAGTACTTTTAACATCAAAGGTATAACAAATTTAATATGAATGGACCCATCATCTCTCCTGATATTTTATGTGATAGAGCAAGACAAAGTAGCAATTATTTGTGAAGTGTAAATAAAATTGCTTGAAAATACATGCTTTTTCAAATTTTAGCAAAATTAAAAAACTGAAAAGCGTGGTGTGCATGTGGATACATTTGTATGTAATGTATTCTCACTATAACTACTGTTGTTTTGTGAGTCCCTCAAAGGTTTGCTAGCAAGTATTAGTGAACAAACAGCATCATAAACAACAAAAAACACACACCATACAGTTCAGAGATAAAGTTGTAGCAAAGTGTATTGCAGGGCTAAGGATAAAAAAAAATAGCCTAAGTGCTAAACATCTCACTGAACACTGTTCAGTCCATCATCCGTAAATGGATAGAGTATGTCACAACTGCTAAGCTAGCAAAAAATGGCCGTCCACCTAAATTTGACAGCCCATACAAAGAGGTCTATGAGGAACAGGTAAGGGGCCCAAAAGTCATTAAAGGGAATCTGTATAAAAAAATTTAATTATTTTTAACTCAATTTTTAAGCCCTGCAGTTTTATTTTGGCCACTATGCCTAAAAAGTCTGGACATTCCCTTTTTGGTTTGGAGCTTTTCAGCAGTGTGCTATTATCAGTAAAGCAGGGTAAAACTGAAAGTAGACACCTTGTGAAAGTAAACAAAAATCCCCCATCACAAGAGGAGTGTAAAGGGTCCCCTTTCCCCTCCTTCACAGTGAAAACTACCCTTGAGTTATGGGACAGAAAATGTCTTAAAAACCCTTGGGCATGAAGCTGCTGAAAAGTATCTCTTGATGCTGTTAAAGCAGTGCAAGAAAGAATGTCTTCCCCCACAACATATATAGAGGGCCCGAATAGGAAATTCAATCAGGAAAATAAAAACGATGGAGGAAAAGCATATGGATCAGGGGTTGATTTAAAAAGAAAAAAAAAAAAATTGGACATACCCCCCCTTTTAAAGGGACAAAACTTTTTTCCGAAATCCAAAATGCTATGTGTGAGGAAAGCAACAGAAAACCCACCTGAACACATCTCGCCACCATGAAGATGTGGTGGCGCATCTGCTGGGGGGAAATGTTTTAACTTCAGCAAGAACTGAGAAGTTTTTCCGAGTTAAAGGGAAAGATGGATGGAGTTAAATTCAGGGAGATCATGTAGGAAAACCTGTTAGAGACTGCAAAAGACTTAAGACTGCGGCATAGGTTCGTCTTCCAGCAGGGCAACAACTCTAAAAATACAGCCAAAGTTCCAATGCAATGGTTTAAATCAAAATCAATCATCATATAAAATATCAATAAAATACAATGAAGTTTGTGGCTGTAACAGCCGATTTTTTGTCAAAATTTCCCTTTCGGGTCCCATTTTGGTCACAGCTGGCTTTGTTCGCGTTTCCTGGTCCTGTCATTACTCACCTCTCCCTGCTCCTGCTCCACTCCCCTGTCCTTTCTATGGCCGTTGTGCACATACCCAGCTCGTAGGACACGCGCTTGCCAGCTCTCTGAAATTTAAAGGGTCAGCATACCACTGGTCACTGTCACTGGTGCTGGCCATTTGTGGTCACTTCCTCCTGCTATCCCTGCCACTGTATTTTTGTGTTCATGTTTGTGCTGTTATCTTTGTTCTGTGTTTCCAGTTCTGCCCGCTATTGACCTTTTTTCCCCTTGCCTGTGCCTGCTCTGACCCCCCCTTCTATGTTTGATCTAGTTATGTTCTGTCAACCACCTGCCCTGACCTACCGTCTGTGACCTGACTACGCCTTTGTTTGCTCCTACAGTACCGCGCTACACCTCGGCAGTCAGCGAGCAGCCACGTCAGGGGTAGCGATCTTGGAGTCTCCCACAGTGAAGTCCATCCCACCTCGCGTTGGGCTCCGGTGAACACCGGGGAGCTCCTTTAACTCTGCTCCCTAGCGTGGCTGTCATCTCTATGGTAACCCGGTATGCGGCCCTTTATTTTTTGCGTCTAAAGGGTTAAATAGAAGACAATTTAAAGAGGAAAAATCGGTCCTAAAAAATAACTTTTTTAAATGTAATTTAAAATATCGTGACTATTTAAAGAACCCCAACAAAACACGGGTGGGGGGAAAAAACAAAACCACTGGGTGGGACCAGAGTGATATACAAAACCTGGCCCTATAAACCTAACTCCCCTACCTACTGAAAAAGGGATAAAGGATAATCGCCCCGTAAGGGCTTTCCCCTGTCCCAGCCTTCCCCTAATCAAAAAACACCCTGTTATTCCTCATGGCCCCGCCCCCAACATGTTTCTTTCATCCATGACATCATCAGGGGACTTCTGGAAAAGATTAATTGGGGACCAAGTATCTGGGTTAGTAACAAAAAAACGGCGGGAAAAAATGCAAGGCAAAAAAAAATTAGGGGGTAGATAAATACCGATGGTAATTACTGATGCAGAGACAAATAACATCCCGTGTTTAAAAAAAAGGGACACTACCTTACGTGTCATCGCAAAAATCCCACCTTGTGGTTTGCAATTAAATCAGCAAGACCCCCGGGCTGGGGAAGTAAAAAACAAAAACAAAGAGGGGGATGAGAAAAACACCCCAACCCAAACAAACCCCCACACAAAGCATAACCCATATAACTTACTTTGATTTTCAGAACTGTAAGTCTCTCCCGCCCTGAAGGGCATGACAGCGTCGGCTGTGTGTGAGACGCCGAAAGGGGCGGCGCGCGGAAGATAAGGCGCGCTCAGGCGCCTCGTGACTCACAAGTGCGCCGAAGGGGAAAATTTGCGCCGAGAAAGCATCCATAGTTACGGCGGTGTGAGATAAGCATGCCGACGAAATGTATGCGGGAGCACCCCGGGGAGACAGCTGAGCAGGTGATTTTAAAAACCTGCTCAGTTAACAGTAAGAAACGCATTTATTGGTAGGAAAAAGAATGATAATCCGTTCCCAATTCTCCCAAGGGCATTTTATAAAATTGTTAGGATATTTTGCTCAAAAAGTAAGTTATTCAAAAATGTTGTATTGCAAGGAAAAAAAAAGAAACACTTAAAGATAGCTGCTGAAATCCAACGGGGGATTTAACCGTTTGGGGGCCTTTGTATTTAGGGTAAATTTTCCAAAAACTTTTTCCTTCTTTTAGCAATAATTTTCCAAGTTTCCACGTCTTTGAGAGGGGGACCCGATCAATGCCCCTCATTTGAGGATTTTGAGTTCCCCCATGTATTGAGTGTATATGCCGTGAGATTGGTGTGTACGTTGATGGGGAATATGCCCCAAATGCTCCCAATCCTCGTGCAGCTGTCTTTGGGTTTTTCTCAACCTCAATCCACATGCACAGGTTATCAGATTAACATGTGTGGTCTTACAATTGATGAAATATTTAATTGATGGTCTTTGCCCCTGTATCATTGGAGAACGTTTTGTCTTTTCCACAAAATCACAAATGAAAAATCCCCCCCTTGAAAGAAAAACCCTTTGGGCCCAGTCGCCACATGTTTTTTGGATTTACAAAAGTGGCTATGACCAGCAGTCCCTCGATTTCTTCCCCTTTAATGATATTGAGGGGGGCCCCCGACATAATTACCAAGTGGGGGCCATTTTCAACACTGCCAATATTTGTTTAGGGGTCTGTCTACCCGAGGGGCCCCATTGTCAAAGGTGCCCAAAGATGCGCGTTTGTCTCTTGATCCCGGCTATGGATTTTGGTGGTCAACAAATTTGGACCCGGTCCCCTTTTCAGTGCTGTATAGATTGTCTTAAAATATGTTGGATGCCCTTTGTCAGAAAACCCAGATTCAAAATGTTGGGCCTCCCCTTTTAAAATCAAGAGAGGAACAAAATTGTTGAGCGCGTATGTCCGTGGGTCCCCCTTTTCGGGGTGTGGGTGGGCCTCCACCCGCAGTAAAGAGTTTGTGGCTGTAGGTTTTCGGTAGTGGTAGTTATTAACTCCCACCTGACCCCCTGCCCAAAAACCCATATCAAGGAATGGTAAAAATTCGGAAAAAAATCTAAAAAGTAAATCTAAGATTAAAAAGTATTGAATTCAAATTCTGTACAAACTGGGCAAATTCTTTTGTGAGCCATTTCCCGATGATAAAAGAATCGTCAATAAATCTGGGCCCCGGGCTATTGGTCGAGAAAGGGGGGAGGGGAGTCACCGAAGACCCCGGACGTCTCCCCCCGCTAGGTACAGTTTGTAGGCGGGGCACGGAAATGCCCCTGGGTGTATCCCGTAGCTGGTGGAAAACGTCCCCTCAAAAGGAAAAAAATTTTTTGTGAGGGTAAAATCAAAAATTCCCCAACAAAACCCGTTGTGAAACCCCCAAGGTGTACCCCCTTGGAAGAGGGGAAAGAATTTAACGCCCTGCTCCCTAGGGTGGGGTATCGACGTATATAGGGCCTCTACGTCGATGCTTTCTAAAAAGGCACCCCTCACAAACGTCAATCCCTCAATGCGCTTTAATAGATCCTAGTGTCCCCTAACAAAGGATGGGAAGGTTTAACAAAAAGGTGCCCGTATGTGGTTGATAGATACCCAATTTTGACAAAGGGCCCCATCCCAGAGACAAAGGGAGTCCCTCAAGGGGGACACCCCCTTGTGAACTTTGGGCAAAAATAAAATGTAGCAACCCCAGGTGTGCGTGGATATAGAAAGTCATATTCAACTTGGGAATGAGTTCCATCTCTTTTGCCGTGTTTAAAAAAACTTTTTAGTTCTGCCTGAAAACCCCTAGTTGGATCTGCGATAAAAACGTGCATAGCAATTTTTATCCATTGCTATGCCTATGCTAATCTGTACCTAGGCATCTACTAGGTACATTTGTTCTCGTCTAAAGGGTTAAACAGTGTGGGCAGGCAGCGCCACCCCCCCGCACTGTAAACAATGTGTGTTAGCTGCAATTAGCTGCTAACACCCAGTGGCTGTGTAGCGGGATCGCAGAGTGATCCCGCTACAAAGCCCCTTACCAGCGCTATGATGTACTCATACATCATATGTGGTAATGGGTTAAGAAGATAGAGAGACCTGCAGCCCGAAAAAATTGATTTTGATAAACAGTAATGTAAAGTACTGCTGTATGGCTCTCTTTAAAAAAATTGTTTTTGCTTTATTTTTTTTTTTTTAGTGCCATTAAATTTTAGGCAACGTGCAACCAAGGTTTTTTTAATATATAAATGAGACCGAATCCAATACAAATTTAGAGAAATAACAAAGATACAAAAAGAATAAGGCCCCTCCCCACAAGTGCTTACAATCTAAGGAGGAAGGTAGGGAGACAGAAGGTGAGGAACAGAGAAGTTTGTATTATGGTGTAGTGGCAGCAGGGTTATTGTAAATTGTAGGCTAAAATGAAGAGAAGGGTTATTAAGTTATTTTTGAAAAATGTAAAGGTAGAGGAAAGTCTTATGTGTTGTGTTAGTGAATTTCAGATTATGGGGGAAGCAGGAGAGAAATCATGGAGACGATTGTGTGAGGAGCAGAAAAGAGAAGAGCAGAGAAGGGGGGCCGTGAGGTGATAAAAAGAAGCTTGAGGGGGGGTATCAAAGTTAAAAGGCAGAGATTTAGGGGGGGGGACGGGTTTACAGGAATTTGTATTTATGGTTGGGAAATTTTAAACTGAATTTGCTGGGAAATGGGTAGCCAGTTTTAGAAACCAGACTGCATTGAGTCAAGAAATAAGTTAGATGAGAGTGGTGGACAATTCAAGATGTACATGTTGTCAGAGGAGCTTTGAGGCAAATAGTAGTAGAGAGATCGGAGCATAGATAAAAAGGATGGATCAAGAGATGACTTCTTAAGGATAGATGTGACTATTGCATGTTTAAAACAAGAAGGAAAGCTGCCAGAGGCTAGTTATAGGTTGCAGATATGAATTAGGGTTGATATAATCACAATATTAAAGGTAGAATTAGGGGCACGATTGTATGGGGGCCCGTGCCACAGAGGGCCTGGCTCAACAGCGCAGCATACTAACGGGCGTCCGCTGTCCCAGGTGTTTGAAGTTTATGTTTCAGAGATCATGGACACCTTCTCTCGATCCCTGGGTCTGCGTTTCACTAATGACCGCAAAATAGATGTTGTGGGCCCAACCTATCTATCACTTTCCTGGGGCCCACTTAACTATCTCTGGGATGACCCACCTACCTCAAGACCACCTAGCTAGCTGAGGACTGCCTATGTATAAATAATTAAAAGAAAACAATTTGAGGTCACCCCCTTGTTTCATAACCAATCAATATACAACCAGTAGCTGCAACACTTTGGTAACAGGAGGGTTTAGTGTGGGCTTTGGGCTGACACCAAGCCACAGCAATAGTACTACAGATATCTGACAGATACTTCCATTACTAACTGGAATAAAATGCTAAAGAAAACACATCGACAAAACACAAAAAAACCACTTTATTTAAATAAACACTCCCCGACTACATCCCTCGTTGACCATTTTGTTAAAGGGGTTTTGCCACATCTCATTTCATACCCCTGCATCCGCCCTTTTAGCTCTGTGTGCCAGAAGGGGGCGTGTTGTTTTGTTTGAATTGCTGTCATGTGACCCAGCATATGACTCACCCGGTTTTCCTCTCTCTAGTGAAAGAAAGGTCTGTTTATGTATAGAATTGTAAATAG
>JAODAL010043895.1:0-33409 GCA_025379985.1 Phyllomedusa bahiana
CTGTGAAAAATTGATCCAAAAAGTATGTTGGAAAATTCTATATTTTTATACCCAAAAAATAGCTGAGCTGCAAATAAACTAAAATATCCCTTTTAAAAAGGGCTAATACATACAAAAGAAGATGCTGCATGAGTAACGATCGGATTTTTTCTGTAAAATAAGCCTTTTGCAAAAAGTCGTCACCCTTTTTTTTTAACCATATTTCAAGATCTTAGTGAAAATAAATGTTGTTTTAACTGTTGTTCTAAAAAAAAATAAATTGTACTATTCTCAGGATCAGGAAAGTCTATTTTTATTTCTGATTTTGCTGTAACTTTACATTTCGCACTTTTTCAATTACAATGTTAGTTTTCTCCTTCAAAAGCATATTTAATTCATTACCCGGGAGTCCCTATTAATTAGATTTTTTTGTCCCCCACGAAAGTAATGGGCATGCGAATCAAGAAAACGATGGCCCAGGGGCACAGCCAGAATGTCAGCTCACCACAGGATCAAAAAATAATTAAGGAAAGAAAAAAGGGCCCCTGGAGGCTATTGTTTTCTTTTTCAAGAAAATTTGGGGGGATTAAAAATTTGTCTCCAAATAAAACGACCAAATTTAAAGGGAGGCCTCATTACTGGGTCTTTAGGGGGAAACAAAATTGTACACCCCCCACAAAATAGCTGAATGCCATCTTCAAAGATGTGCCATATTTCTATTTGACAAAAAAGCGCAGCAGGAGAACAGAGCATAAAAAAGCATAATTATAATTCAAGCATTTTCAGCATGAATAAGCTGAGCGATTTCATCAAATATACATGTGTAAGTCCTCAATTCTAGAGCAAAATCTTTTTTTATTTTATGCTTCAGTGAATCTAAACAGAAAGCGTTACATAGACCACCTCCGACCTCAAAACATTTATTTGTTTGCCCTCGTCTTGTAGTGACTACAGTATATTTACACTGTTACTGTAAGAAACATGTAGCGTACTGTACTGATTGCCATCCATAAAATGTGGGAATAGTCTTGGGAATATACTGCCACCTGTGCCCACCACGCTGACAAGAGATGGCACACTCTACCTCAGGACAGTTTTTTGATGCTTTTTTTAGCACGTTTTTTTTTAAAAATCTTGCAGCAAGATGTTACTTTTAAAGAGGTTGTCCAAGCCCATCATTTTTTTTTTTTAATACAAAAAAACTAAAAATCTTTTAAAAAAAACCCAGTATTTTATGATTACCAATGCCCTATCACATTGAACATGCGATCGGATGTAGTGGCATGTGTCCAGACGGAATCTCCTAAGCACATGAAAAATTTTAAAAGGGAACAATTTTGAAATTGTATTTTATTTGAATTCCTGCATATTTTTGGTTAAGGAGTCCAGTAGATGGTGTTATCAGTGATTGACAGTCTTCCATGTAAGAAAGTGCGAACAGAGATGACTGTCAGTCATTGATAAGATCGCCTACTAGATTCCTACTGGACTCATTCCATAAGTCTGTCAGCTGACTAAGCACAGCACACATGCTCAATTGGCCGTCACCCAACCGAAATAACTCCAACCACCTACTTCCCTTTGGACAGGTTTCATTTTTTTTTTTTTTTTTTTTTAAACTGTGTATTTATTGTATTTCAATCAAAAAGTAAAAGACAAACATATGACAGAAAATCAACATACCGGTGTATCTGGATGGGAGTCTATGTGTCGTGATGATGTATACAAAATTACAGAGGAAATAATTATGTAGACAAACCGAGTATCTACAATTTAGCTGTAGAGAGTGATACATATTATAACTGTTAATCTAACAGGTGCTCTTAACATATTCGGTAAGTGACCAGTATATGGTAGGTAAAACAATGTTTTTTATAATATTTTTCATAATTTCAGTTTTTTTTTTTTTTTTTTTTTTTTATTGGTCTTTTTTTTTGGATTCTTTTTGATAGGGTAATCAGTTGAGAATATCATACCAGTTTTTGGGTATAGCCCTCTTTATTATCAATACTGTCAGAGTATATAATATTTCTATATCTTTTTTGTCTTACTGCCCAAATCACTTTATTTTACTTAGCCTTAACAATTGGTAGTTTATATCCATTGATTATTTAACGTAACCTTGTGTACTCGATATTGAGTCTTGATGATAAGCCCCTGTTACTTTGGGTCACCATTAGCTATTGTGTCCAACGTATTATCTGTATAGTTGGGGCGCCCGAGTGCGCCCTTGTTTATGGGGTGCGTGTGCACTGTTTTGCCTATTTTGCGGGGCGGGGACCGGGCACGTGCGCGTTTGCACTCGTTCCCCAGTCTAGTTCCTATCTGGGGGCACGTGCTGTGAATTACTTCCGTTTTGCCACTTCCGGTTTTGTTCACTTCCGGTTTGGGGGAAGGGGAGGCGCGCGGAACATGTGGTGTTTGGTGTCTTTGTTTTGCTTTTGAGCATGTGAAAAGGACTTTGCCCTCCTGTATCAATTGGTGAGTAAAGTGGCATGGTTTGGCTGAGTAGTTTTTTTTGGGTTAATAGGGTGGGTATATAAATGATATACTGTCTGGCACTTACTTATGGCCTCATCATGCCATCACTTGACCATATTTTCCTCCCTCTTATAGGGGCACTTCTCCCTGCTAATAGGTATTTTGGTACAAATTCTTTTTGCTGTGATTAGCTAGACATTTTCCACTTGCTTTTGTATCTAGGTACGATATACACCGGGTACTTTATACATATACAGTTGCATATTTGTATAGTGGCTATATGGGGCATTTTTTATGTATAAAGGATAATTATTTAAATGCTATCTATTAAAGATTATTGTTTTTAGGAATTCTTCTTTTGATCTGTAGACGGTTTTCTATATTCCTATTATTATCTTTTTTCTGTGAGTTGTTCTAAAAATTGATAGGCTGGTTTCCTCTCAGGACCAATTTAAAGAGACCAAGGGAAAGGGCTGAAGCAAAAAAAGTTTTCGATAGTGAAGTGATTTCCCCCGATAGCACTATTTGAAAATCAAATAAAAATTAAAGAAATGTTAGATAGCATATAAAGATAACATTAGATCCTGGTGGGAGACTCAGTCTCTGGAGAGCTATATTCAGGCCAACATCGTCCCTAGAGGACTTAGGGGGAATATATTACCAGTTGCTAGAGTGTGTTCGGTGCATTTTTTTAGCTAAATGGGAAAAAGGAGCTGCATGAGAGCTCCATGCGTTTGATGCAGTTTTTAAATTAGAGGAAGAAAACTCCACTTTAGAAATTTCAACCAAAAAACTGCAGGAAAAAATTGATCAAACACTCAAATTTAAAACCGACCCCGACTTGGTAGGCGTGAACAAATAACTTCAGATGCAATATTGAAAAATATCAAAAGTTTTCTGAAAAATAGAAAACACACAAACAATATAAAAAAAGACCTACAGGAATTCAAAGATAAAAAGGCCTATTCCTTTTTTTATGAAGAAAGAGGGACGATACAAGAGGGACGATAATATTTCTTCCTTCAGTATTGAGTCTTCAGATACTGATATCCAGGGAGTACAAAATCAAGGAGAGGAAGACCAAAAGGGAGAGAAGATGGAATACCATCCACACGGTTATTAATGGTGCTCCATCCTCCTCTGGTGCGTCTTTTTTAGAGGAACAGAGAGGAATGTCCCTGAGAGAGCGGAGACAAAAGAAAGAAATGACTCCTGTCAGATTATCAATCTTTCAATAAAATCACTTACAAGTTTGGAAATTTCGGTTTGGCAAAAGGTCCAATTTTGTTCCATCTGTTAGGTTTTTTGTCCTTTTGATTGGGTTTAAAAGGGTATTCATCTTTTTGTTAGACGTCTCAAGTGGCATAAATTCTTTAGAAATCGGGACTCCTTTTGAGGCAAGAGCATTGGTGTTGATTTCTCGGGTTTGCCTGACATTAGATTACATTGCGAGTTTATCTGACATGGAGACGGGACATAACACACTGAGACCTAAGAGTAGACGTAGCCTCCAGCTATACAAAGTCCAGAATTGACTTTTTTTTAAAACTTGTCAGTCAGGACTTGGAGAAATTGAGTGTGGGTACATCTAAACAAAAATCTTACGTATTCCAACTTAAGGCACTTAAGATCTGGAAAATGATGACAGCATTAAACTGTAAGCCAACGGATAAGGGCGGGAATCTAAATAGTGTTGGATCATCTAAGTATATTAGCATATGTAGCGATATTTTGAAGGGTCGCTCATGCCATTCTATTTCCACATGTGATCCTACACCTTCCTTCTGTCGGGAGCTAGAAGAAATTTGATACAGGCCCTTTAAAAGAGGGTTCATCTCAGCTAATGAGAGTAAATTTATGATACCTAAACATCCAGTTTCCCTTGTTTTTATGCCCTACCTAAGAACATAAGGGGATGACTCCATTAAAAGGACGCCCAATAGTGTCAGGTGTGGATTCCTTGTCTCAGATTGTCAGCATTTATATTTATAAAATCCTGAAAGAAATTGTGTATGCTTTGCCGACATAAATCAAGGACACTCCTGATTTGTTGAGAAATTGGACGGACTGACAGTTGAGGACACACTAAGCTCGCCTCCATTGATGTAGAGGCTCTATATTGCAGCATCCCGCATGAATGCGGGATGCGGGCTGTAGAGTATTTCCTCCTATTAGGGTAAAACATCTTAGAGAGCATAATCAACTTGTCCTACAGCTGCTTTTCGTTTCGTCCTTGAACACAATATTTTTCATTTTTAATGGTAAATCTTCCACCAGCTCAGGGTTCTGCTATGGGTACCCGTGTTCCCCTCGACCAAATTTAATTTCCCGGGCTGGTGGGATGCTACCATTTTGTTTAGTGACAATGACCTACCCCATACGCACAATATCCTGGTTTGGGGTAGGTATATTGACGATATCCTAATTTTGTGGAATGGGACGACAGAGGCGTTTGATGACTTTGTGAGAAGTCTCAATATTAATAATGTTGGCATGAAATTCACTGATATACACCGGGTACTTTATACATATACAGTTGCATATTGTAAAAGTGGGTATATTTTGAGGCCATTTTTTATGTATAAAGGATAATTATTATAATGCATATCAAAATTAAAGATTATTGTTTTAGGAATTTTTCTTTTGATCTGTGAGACGGTTTTCTATATTCCTATTATTATCTCTTTTTTCTGTGAGTTAAAACAATCATCAAGAAAGACATTAAAACACGTAAACAGACAAATAGACTACAGGAGGGAATTCTAATGGGGGGTGCTGAAGGTAAACAAATTGGGGAGAGGAATGTCTGGTCCAAGAGCACCCTTTGCAGTACTGCTGTTAGGGGCATGGAGGGTTTATATAGTAGTCCCCCCAGTTTCCAAATGGGTTTCAATTGTCTATCTTTTCATCTAGGAGGGCCGTGAGGTATTCCATCTCGCGGATGTCCTTCACTCGTCTTATCAGTTGATCCTTTGAGGGGGGCTCCTGACACCTCCAGTGTTTGCTTATAAGACATTTGGCTGCTGTTAACAGGTGCAGCAGTAGGCGAGATTGGGGACGTCGCAGGCCATCAGGAAATATATTTAGTAACTAGGTCCTGGGGGTCGTAGGAACGGTAATTCCCACAACACTCCGGATCACGGATTTGACTGTTCTCCAAAAGGGTTTTATTTTAGGGCAATCCCAAAATATATGAGCCAAGGTTCCTCGTGTCAGCCTACACCTCCAACATAAGTCAGAGACATTAGGGTAAAAAGTATGCAGGAGTACAGGAGTATGGTACCAATGCATCAGCTGTTTGTATTGATTTTCTTTGTAGGAGACACAAGAGGAAGACTTGGCCGCTTGGGACCATAAGTTTTTTCCAGTGTCCATGGGATAGGCATCCCTAAATAGTCTTCCCATATTCTCATGTAGGAGTGGGTGGAAGCTTGGGTAGGGTCCGGTGTCACCAAAATTTGGTATATTGAGGAGATCAGACCGGCTGTGGAAGAATTTGTTCGGCATATTCTTTCGAAGCTGGTGGGGATCGATACCGACATGGAGGACAGAGATCTGTGCAGGAAATGTCTAATCTGCAGGTAAGAGTAATAAGTTTAAGGTGGTAATTTGAACTTCTCCCGCAGGACTTCAAAGGGTAAGATCTCTTGGGTCCTGAAGTCTACACTATCTGCTAGCTTAAATAGTTGACTGTCAAACCATGGTTTCATGTGGGGATGCTGTAAGCATCAGTAGTTGGAAAAGAAACTATGTCATAGGTGAGTGTCGCGAAGTAAGGTTAAATTTCTTATGACAAGATTTCCACACCCTCCACGTTAGAGCCATTGGGCCCAACAATGGCCTGACAGTCGGGTTGTGCATTGTACACCACAGGAGTGAGTTGGGGTGGGTTGCGGCTAACCCCAGTTTCTCCAACTCTGCCCACCTGGAGTACGCGAATATTGACGACCAGGCTGGGATTCGTCGCAATTGCGCTGCCCAATAGTATTTTTGTATGTCGGGTACAGAGAGTCCCCCTCGAGTCTTGGGAGCCAGCAGAACTGACTTTGGAATTCGGTGTCTGCCCCGGGCCCATACAAAACGCATGAAGGCGGCTTGCATGGTTTTTAGGTCCCTAGTGGGAATCGGTATCGACAGCGTTTCAAACAAGTACATCAGCTTTGGGAGAGCCGTCATTTTAATCGCTGCTAATCTGCCTAGAAGTGAAATTGGCAGGGCATGCCATTTGCTTAGTAATCGGTGCACTTCTAAGAATTTGTCAGGGTAGTTATTTGAGAACAACGTGGCGCATGTCGGCATCAGGTTGATCCCCAAATATTTTGAGGACCTCTGCTTCCAGTTGAAACAGAAGTTCGATCTGTACAAGTCCAACTGAGCGTTTGGGATTTTTAAGGGAAACGCCTCTGTTTTAGACAAATTGACTTTATAGCCCGAGATAAGACCGAAATGGCTCAAGAGTAATTGCAGATTGGGGATAGTGGTGGGCAGATTGGTTAGAGTCAGAAGTATGTCATCCGCGTATAAGGATACTTTGAAGTCCCTGTCTCGGACTCGGATGCCTGTGATGTTCGGGTCATTTCGTATGGCCGCAGCCAGTGGTTCGATACATAGGACAAAAATCATCGGAGATAGGGGGCATCCTTGTCTCGTGCCATTTTAAGGGGTTTTCCGCACAAAATTGGGTTTGGGATGTAAAGATCTTGCAAAACACGTCACTTTCAATATACATCCATACCATCTCCTACCTATTTCTAGATATCCCCTCTTGTAAGGCTCATCACTCCTCAGGTCTCTATAGCTTTCGACCTGTTTAATCTCTCATGATAGGGTGCCAGCACTATTGCTATTACTACAGACCTGGCTCTACTTGGCCTAGTGGAACCAGTAAACACGCCCCTGGAATTCAAATGAAACTAGAAAACGACTGAGTGAGATGATCAATGTTTGTGAGAGAACCCCTTAAATTGATCAGGAGAATCGCGTGTGAGATACGGATACCCGCAGGGGCAGGAAAATAGTGAACTGAGAGCTTTGCAAATGGCCCCGAAAGCCCACTTTCAATACTTCGGCACGAATTTCCAATTTAGGGGGATCAAACGCCTTTTCGTGTCTAGGCGAGTAATAAGGCTGTTCCTGCTCCTAGGCGCTCTCTCGACTACCTATTCCCCTTCTGGTGTTATCTGCTCTTTCTAACCCGCACAAATCCACCTGGGCTTTGTTAATTAATCCCGGCAGCAATATGAAGGGGATTACCCAAAATTTTAGCGAATATTGTTATGTCACATTAAAGGCGATAGCCGTATTAGAGCATTTTAAGTGGTCCTGTTAGTTTGGGATAAGAGTTATGAAGGAGTGAAGCATGGATGGGGAATCGTTTCACCCTTCATAAATGAGTTGAATAGTTCCACTAAGTGGTCTTCCAATTGGGGGGAGAAGGTCTGGAAGTATAAGTATGTGAATCCGTCTGGTCCTGGGGATTTTTTGAAGGGTAGGTTTTTTAGGGTTTCCCTAATGTCCTCAATTGTGATCGGGGCGTTGAGAGAGTGCAGGTCTGACTCGTTTAGGGAGGGGAGATTGCAGGATGACAGAAATTCCTGCAGGGCATTCGGGTTATATGTTAGCAAGCTAGTTAGAGAGTCCGGAAGGTTGTAGAGCTTGGTGTAATAAGAGTGGAAGATCTGTGCGATCTCTTGTAGGACAGGTTTCTGCTGAGGAAAGAGCCCGGCGGCCATTTTCTTCTCCTATAATGATTATCCCCTAGACACAACAAACAGACTATCTATTTAGTTTTCTTCTTTTCCCAGATAACTCCTATAAGCAGGTTATAGTCAGATGAAGTACTATAACTTTTGTAGCTACAACAAGTACAGGTGCACAGATCTTGGTGATTCTTACTTAGGTACAGTCTTTAACCCCTTCCAGACATCTGAAGGAAATAAACTTGAAGATGTTGAGCTGATTCAACTCCATTCATGGTGGGGGGTACAGCTGTAAAAAAAAAAAAAAAAAAAAAAAAAAGTTTTTTTTATTTTATATTCAACTGTAGCAATGCTCAATCAGGAGATACAGATGTCACCAATGTTCCACTCTCCTGGCCTAGTTGTCTATGGCTGTTATCCAATGTTGTTGGTGGTCCCTACCTCTGCCCTGGCTGTCACTGTTGATTATGCCATGGTTCCCTCTCTTCAGGGCCCATTCCGCTGTCTCATACAGTACTGTGCAAAAGTTTTAGACCGCCATGGAACTAGTAAGACTGCTTTAAAAAATAAAAAAGTGTTATAGTTTTATTAATTAACAAATGCAAAGTGAATGAGCAAAGATAAATCAAAATCAGATCAATATTTGGTGTGACCGCCCTTTGCCTGGAGTTCTTAACCCCTTAAGGACCCAGCCAGTTTTGGCCTTACTGACACAGTCCTATTTTTGAAATCTGACATGTGTCACTTTATGTTAGAATAACTTTTTGACACTTTCACCTATCCATGTGATTCAAGATTGTTTTCTCGGACACATTGTGCTTTAATTAGTAAGAAAATTTTACCCCAAACAATCCTTGTTTTTTTTGTGAAAAAATCAAAATTTCATGAAAATTTGAAAATCTTGATTTTGAAATTCCAAAATTCTGCGTGTAAGACAATAATTATTCACCCAAAATAGTTTTAACTAGCATCTACCAGTCCACTATGGGTTGGGCATCATTTTTTAAATGTCTTTTTATTTTTTTTAGACTTTGGGGGAGTTTAAAATTTATGAAATTTTCTCAAATTTTCAAAAATTTGCAATATACATTTTTTTTAGGACCATTCCAGTTCTGACTCTTTTTGAGGGCCGTATTTTTTTACCCCCCCAAAATGATCCTCTAAAAACTAGACTCCTAAAGAAATTTACAACATTTTTATGAATTTTTTTAAACCCTTAGGTTTTTTCACAAAAATTTAAAAGCAAAGTGGAGGTGAAATTTCAAAATTTCACATTTTTGCAGATTTTCAATATTTATCCATTATTCACTGAATACGGTAAATGTGACAGGAAAAATGAAAACAATATCATTTCCCCCAGGTCCCGTTTTTAAGTACCCCAATGTCCCCAGGCATATTTGGCTCAACCATAAGCCCCAAAATAGGGGGGAGCACCACTGGACCCGGGCCCCACAACAATTTTATTTAGGCGCCATTTCGGGTTTGAAGGCCCAAAGGGTGCTAAAACTTAATAAACACCCCAAAAAAGACCCCATATTGGAAATAAACCCCTTAAGGTAAAAACAGGTGTGTAGTGGTATATCGACCCCACGGGTATTCACAAATTTTTTTAGCATTAGGTGTGAAAATTACAAACATTTTTTTTACAATAACTGCAATTTTACAAAAAAATTTTTCAAAATTACAAGGAATCCTGGAAAAAAAAACCCCCAAAACTTTGTTAACAATTTCTCCCAAGTTGGGCAATACCTTACATGTCTTTTAAACTGCGTTTCGCAGGGGGGCTTATAGGAGGGACCTATTTGGCTTTGGAACCAGATTTTGGGGGGGCCATGTCGCATTCAAACCCCCCAAAGTCCCAGAACATAAACCTTTCATAATCGCCCCCATTTTAGATTCAACACCCCTCAGGATCTCACATGGGGGTGTATTGTGCTTTTTGGGGGCAACAAGGTGCCCATCGTTTTTTTTTAGCATGGCCCTAAAATGGGGGGGAAAAACACATTTTTCCCCCATTGTTTTTTTGGCTTAAATTTTTAAAAAGCTTTCGCCGGCAGTTTAAATGATGTAAATTTTTACATGGGGTTGGGAAAAATTGCAATGGTATAAATTTTATATTTTTTATTTTTTATTACTTTTACACAATAGAAAAAGGGCATAAAAAATTCGTTTTTTTGTTGCCTATTCTGACAGTCATAAATTTTTTTTTTTTGCTTTGGGGCAGAGCTTGTAGGGGCCTTTTTTTTTTGTGGGGGGAATTGATCTTTTATTGGTACCATTATGGGTGTACAACACTTTGTTCACTTTTTATTTAAGGTTTTTGTTGGCGTTTTTTAACAAAATACAGCAATCCTGGTAGTGTTTTTTTTTTTTTTTTTTTATAGCGTCACTCTTTTAGATTGACACAGCTTTAACCCGCAGGTCGATACGATTACAAACAATGCCCCCAATTTTTAAATTTTTTTTTTTTTACTACTGTTATACAATAAAAACATTTTATTCAAACAGGAAAACACATTTTTTTTCATCGCCATGTCTAACCATAACTTTTTTTAAAATTTTTTGTATGGGGGCTGTGTACAGGCTTGTTTTTTTTTTCGGGATGAGTTGACGTTTTTTATTGGGGTCATTTTTGATCATTTTAAATCCCTTTTTTTGGGGGGCAATAAAAAATACTGCAATCCAGTAGGTTTTTATTTTTATTTTTTAAAACGTTCACTGTGCATATCCTAACAATTAGCTTTACTCGTGGGGCAATACATTATGCGTACCCAATTTAAAAGTTTTTTTTTTTTGAAGCACTTTAAAAAAAAAAAATGTTTTTAGGTGTAAAAGAAATTTATGCTTGCTATCTTCTGAGAGCCATAACTTTTTTATTTTTCCGTATACAGAGCTGTGTAAGGACATTTTTTTTTGGCGGGATGAACGGACGTTTTAATTGGTACAACGTTGGCGTTTATAGGAGTTTTTTTATCACTTTTATTCCCCTTTTTTTTTGCGGGATGAACAAAAATCTTAATTTTTGTGAAAGTTTTTTGTTTTTTTTTACGGCGTTCACTGTACGGGTAAATTAATATGACAGATTTATAGGGCAGGTCGTTACGCACGCAGCGATACCAAATATGGGTACTTTATTTATTTTTGATCTTTTATGGGGCGATTGGCGTTTGTAAAGGGGAAAAGGGCGGTGTACGTGTTTTTTATATTATTGTTCGTGTTTTACTTGTTTTTCACTTTTTTTTTACTTTTTCACATTTTTTCTTTAACTTTTCCCCATAGGGGATTTAAATGAGAGATCTTTAGATCTCTCATTCAATAGGAATCAATGCACAGCTTGTTGCTGTGCACTGGTTCCTATGACAACTGTCAGTCACGATGACGGGACATGCCCACAGGGCACGGCCGTGCATCGTGACGTCACAGACAACCCGGAAGGCATTCTATGCCCTCCGTGGTGCTGTCTGTCAGCACACAGCAGCCGCACGATCGTGCGCTGCTGTCCCCGACAGAGACGCAGGAGGAGCGATCTCCTCCTGCGTCTTCCTCAGTTATTGCGACCCGATGGTCGTGATAATTAAAGGGTCAACCGCCCCCCCCCCCCCCCCCCCCGCCACCCGTTTTCGGAGTGATTGCGGGTCGGGCCGGCGCAGCGGGATGTCAGCTGTAATATACAGCTGACACACCGCGCCGATCGAGTGAACGGGGCTTTAGAGGGCGCGCGATCCTCAGGACGTATGCATACGTCCAGGGGCGTGAACCCCCGAACGACCTGGACGTATGCATACGTCTAAGGTCGTTAAGGGGTTAAAGTGATGCTATGACCCAGTCTGTCTGGAATTACATGAAGAGTCATAAGGATCTGGACAAGCTCAATCCACAGAAGATCTGTGCTTACTTCTCCAAGATGTTTGGAACAACTTCCCTGTAGAGTTTCTTGAAAAACTGTGTTCAAATACCTAGATGATGTGTTGAAAGTAAAGGGTGGTAACATCAAATACTGATTTCATTTTGATTTTATTTGTTATGCATTCACTTTGCATTTTGTTAACTGATAAAAATAAACAACAAACCCATATATTTTTGAAAGCATTCTTACTTAACTTGTTGCTTCACGCTACTAAATGCTACATAACCCCCCTCCTGGCAGGGGAAAAACCCCTTTTGCTTTGCAGGCATGAAGAGCCCCTTCCACAGAAAAGATCATGCATTTTTTCATGCTAGCCCAAAAAGTTCCTTTTTCATCATTGGGGCATTTAAAGGTTTTTCCCGATCCCTGGTTTTCTAGGCCCACATGTAAACCCTTGTAAAACAGAATGACAATTTTTCCCTAAAAAAAATTTATATTATATAAACAAGCGCGCCTTCCCACTTGGGGATGAGCCTTGAAAAAAAAAACTAGTAAAATTTTAAAAAGGGCAATCTTTTATTTTTGGGCAAAAATTTTTGCTTAGAAATTGTTTTGCCAAAAGGAAAATAAAAGGGGGGTTGGGAAAACCAAGTTTTTAGGATTTACTCAAGGGCAGACCAGCCTGCAAGGTATCGAAAAAAAAATTTTTTGGGGTGTGGCGGAGAAATCTTTAGCAACAGTTTTAATAAAAATTATGGGAAAGGGGAAAAAGTGTTTTTTTTTTTCATTCGTAGTAAGTACAAAAGCTAAATAAGGAAAAAATTTAAAATTTAAAAGGGGCCCCTAGCTTTTTTAAAAAAATTTCTCATCACATGGTGTTTGTTTACCATGCATTTTTATAATGCAAAAAGGAAAATGTATGTGAATGAGGACCCTCCCCACAGTATACCCAGGTATCCTCCAGTTATCCTATGTCCTACCCATTAGAGAAACACAGTACTCTTTGAAAAGCATGTCAACCACATCAACCATTAGGCACATGGTAGTTTTTATTCTCACCTAGGTCATATTACATGAGTGTGTGAAGAACAGAGAGTTTTACCCACCCCCACACAAGCTGCTGGGCCAAAATTGGGCTTCTTTTATTTTACTAATTTAAAAGTTTTAATGTCCCTAAACCTCTTTTGCTTTTTTTTAAAAGGGAGCAAATATCTGACAAACAGTCTGCGGGGTTCTAGTGAAGGGAAGCAGTTGTTTACAGTTGGCTGGGGAGAAAGGGAAAAGCTCCCCCCAAAGGGTACTGATCAAACCCTCTTCTGTTTCAATTTAAAGGGTGGCTTTTAAATTTTTGGGCTTTGGAAATTTCCGGGGCTCCTGAGTGTGGAGTGAAATTTTTAGCAAGGAATTCCCACCCTTCGAAACAAGTGGGAATGGGTTGATCCCGGGAAACCATGGCATATATCCCACATTTATTCCCTTGTGCCCAAAATTGTTCCCGGGAAAGTACCCAGTCCTCAGAATATGGGTACAGTTATAGTTGCAATAAAAACTATTCAACCCCTTTATAGCCATTTATTTTGTTTGGTGCGAATTTTTTATCGCAAAGTTGGGAAAACGGACAGTTTTTATTTGGGGATCGGATTTTTTGATCCCCGCGATTTTTGTTTGGTTAATTCTGTTTATCATCTATTTTAAAATCGCCCATTTTCGGCGCTTCCTGTAATTTTTTGGCCCGCCCGCAAAAACAGATTACAGGGGAAAAGGAGGGTGGTTTTGTTTTGCGCTCTTTTTCGGGGTTTTGTAAAGGTTGCGGGTTGGCTGGGGAAAAAAACCATTTTAAACCTCGTTTTACATTTAAAAAGCCCTTTTTTCCCGTTTGGGCCCCCGGGTTTTCTCAGGCTCCCAAAAGGAGTAGGACTGGGGCTCTGCCTGTGGCCCAAACAAACTCGTGAAAATTTTTCTATTTCTGCCCCAGAGAAACTCTATTAGCTGTGATTCCCTTAAAAATTTTGTTAGTTTTGGGAAAAAGAAGGGGTTTTTTTGGAGTTAGGGGAGGGAATTTTTTAAAAGGGCATTTACCGCTTTTAAAATCACGGGGGGGAGTTTGGGGAAGGGGGGGGGGCCCCCGGGGAAAAAAACAGCAAAACTCTATAAAGAAAATGGATAAAGTGCACCCAAAACTTTGGGCCACAAAGTATGTAGCTGGGCCCGGGGCGGGCGCCGTTTTTCCCCCAGTTTCCGGCGGGGGTTTTGGGCTGATTTTTGTCGGGGAAGGGCGCCTCATTTCTTTCATGTAAAAATCCGCCCCGCCCCGCCAGTGCGGGGGGGGGCAAATGCGGGTTTAGGCGAAGTGCGGCCCCTGCGTTGAGATTGTCCCCCACGGAAGGGAGTTGCGGAAAAAACATTTAAAGCGGGGAAAGTCCGCTGCGCCTGCCTGGGGGTGGGGCACCCGTGCCCGGGGGCATGGGCGCTGGGGCGGCGCTTTCGCCGGGAAAATTTGCCCGTCCGAGGGAAATGCCCTCTTTAAGGGGGGAAAAGTTTCCCCCGCCCCCTCGCCAGGGTGTGGGGCCCCAGTGCGGGGGTTTTGGCCCGTGCGGGAAATGCCCGAAAATTGTTCCCATTGGGGAGACAGGGTGGGGGCGGCGAGGGAAAAGCGGGGTATAAAACCTTTAAAAAGGGCCCTTTTTAAAAAGGGTTCTAAAATTTCGGAAGGAAAAAAGTGAAAAAATTTTTAAAAAAAAAAAATTAAAATAAAAAAAAATCAAATTTCCAATTTTCTTAAATTTTAAAAATTTAAAAGGGTATTGGAAAAGGGGGAAATACGTATTTCAAAATTTTGAAAAACCCTTTTCATTGGGCGCCAGAAAAAAAAGGCCAATTTAGAAAAGGGGCGACAATGAAAATAAATTTAAAACCTTTTGGGGGAGGAAAATTTACCCAAACAGAACCCCGGCGGGATTTTTTAAAATACCCGTTAAAAAAAGCTAAAAAAAGTGATTGGGTGAGATAACGGGGGTTGGTTCTCAAACCCCAAACGAAAAAAGGAGCGACAAAAATCCCCTTTTTGGCTTTGGGGAAGTTTAGACCCAAACAGAATTTTTGGAAGGGGACAAAAGGGCCCCATTTAGCCTATGGGGAAGTTTTACACCCAAACCAAAAATCC
The DNA here is from genome assembly GCA_025379985.1 of Phyllomedusa bahiana. Lineage (NCBI taxonomy): Eukaryota > Metazoa > Chordata > Amphibia > Anura > Hylidae > Phyllomedusa > Phyllomedusa bahiana. The sequence goes on from JAODAL010043895.1 coordinate 15,170, forward strand.
CCCGGCGGGACTTTTTCAAAATTTTTGTAAAAATGCTAAAACACAGTGATTGGGTTTAGATAAGGGGGTTTTGGGTTCTCAGCAATCAGGGAAAAGGAAACGACAAAGTTCCCCATTCTAGGTATGGGAAATTTTTTGACCAATCAGAATAGGGGCGACAAAGTCCCCTTAATCCTATGGAGGAGAATTTTAACCAAACAGAAAAGGAGCCGGAGGGGGCCCTTCTTTTTCCTAAAGGAGAAAAAAGGAACCCAAACATATTCAAAAGGGGGGACAGTTCAAAATTTCAGTTTAAAAAGGAAGAATAAAAGGGGATTGGGTTGAAGGGGGGGGGGCTGTCCGCTTAGCCAAAAACAGAGCGCGGGGTTTTTCATTGGGTTTTATGGGGGAACGAAATTTTTAAAAAAGGCGCCGTTTAATTTTTGGGCCAAATTGGGGAGAGCGGGGCGACCCCTCCTATGGGGTTTTTTTAATGCAATCTGGTTTAAAAGTGTAATTTGGGTGAAATCAAATTATAACACTTTTCAGAAGTTGTGCCTGTGTATATCAAAAGGAAAAAAATATTGGGGGGATAAAAAAAAAAAAAAAGGCAAAAATCTTTTTTTTTTCTTTATTTTCGGAAAATTTGCCAAAAAGGGTCAATAGATGGGGGCTTTGGGAAAAAAAAAGAAATAAGCAAAGTTTTTCTTGATTTCAAATTTTTTTTTTTCGTTAGCCCAAAAATTTTGTTTTTCCTTTTTTATTTACACATCGGCCCATCTTCTTGGGGGGGGTTTTTTTAAATTTTATTTCAGCCATGTTCGTTTTTTTACCGTTTGCCCTTAGAAAAAACCCCCCGGACGGCTCGTCGCTCTCCATTTGGGCCAAAATTTCGGCGCCTCTTTTTAAAATTTTGATTTTCCCCCTAGAACTCTTTTGAGAAAGGGAAACTCGCGCTTTTGGGGGTTTGGCTAAGCCGGGGGGAGCCCCCACGGGCCCCCAACCAATTTAGCCGTTTCTCCTTTTTACGGGATTTTGAACGGGCCCCCCGTTTTAATATGATTGGGGCCATTTTTTTTTCCCTTGGAAAAGAAGGGGGCACTGGGGCTCTTTTTGATTGGTCAATTTTTCCCCCCATAGGATCCTTTAAAGGGACCCTTGTCGCTTTTTATTTGATTGGTTTGGGGTTTTTGCCCAACCCAATGAGAATAGCTTTTTCACTTTGAATTTACTGTCTTTCCCCGGGAATTTTTTTTGCAATTCCCATGTAAACGCGGGTTCCCCGGCCGGGGAACCCCGTTGTTCGGGTTTTTTAAAATGCTTTTTTTTTTAAAAAAGTGTTTGGTCTTTTTTTCTGAGAATTTTTTTACACTGTATAATAAAAAATTTTTTTTAAATTTAAAACTTCATGCCGCGCGGGTGAGCGCCCGGTTTGAGTTGCCCCTCATTTTCCTAGAGATTAATTTGGGGAAGTAGCGGCGCTCTGATTGCTGGGTTTGCCCCGCCCCCCCTAAACTCAGCCAATAAAATTTTTCGTCTTTTTACTGTATTTTTAATTATCCCGCCCTGGTTTGATTGGTCTACACTTTTTCCATAAACTAGAATGGGGACTTTGTCGCTCCTATTTGATTGGTTGACTAGCCCAGACCCCGCTAGCCCCAGCCCAAATTTGCTCTTTTCAGCATTTTTACTGTATTTTTAATTATTCCGCGGGGGTTTTTTACGGTAAATTTTCTTCCCCAAGCTTTTTAATTTTTCACTTTTGCTCCTATTCTGATTGGCCGGTTTTTGCCCGACCCAAAAGAGAATAGGTTTTAGGGGTTTTTTAAAAAAATGTATTTCCCCGGGGAATTTGCAAAATCATATTTTTGATATTTTCGCCCTTTTTGAGTTTTGGAAAAATGTTTTTTTTTTTATTATGTGTATTTTTTACGGTCCCAAACCCCTTCTTTTACACTGTTTTCCGCCTTTTTTAAAGGCGATTTTTTTCCTTTTTCAATTTCTCCTGCTGCCCCGGGGCGGAAGCGCCCAGATTTCTGTCGCGTTCTTCGATCCCGTTCCTCGCTTTTTCCCTTTTGCTTCATTTCGCCCGCCCGGAGCATTTTTGACCCAAATCTTGGCCCCCGGGGGCGGAGCGCCGAGACTTCTGTCGCGTCTTCGATCCGCTTTTCGCCCCGTTCGGATCCTGCTTTTATTCGCCCCCCGCGGGGGGATTTTGACCAAAAAAACCCCGGTCTGTGACGGGAAACTGCCGGCGCCTCGAAAATTTTGGGGCCGTGGTACATGCCCGGATATTTCGACCCCGCCCCTTCCCCCCCCCGAAAAAGCCTACACCGCGCCCCCCCCCGCGCCCCCCTGCCCCCCCACTGCCCGCCCCCTTTATGCGGGGCCGCAGCTGAATAGTGGCGAACACTGCTCCGAAAAGGGGGGGGGGGCCTGGGAGGCCCCGGGTGTAGCCAAAAAAATCAGGGGGTTTTTAAAAACCCGTTTTTTACATGTAGCCCCTTAGGGGTTTGAATTGCACTGCAAAATCTTTTTTTTTAACAGTTTTTTTTTGAAATATTTCCTGGATATTGGGCACCCTTGAATTTATATTGGGGGGTTACACATCATTTCTAGTAACTCCCAGGCCCTCTGTGTTAGGTGCAAAACTCCACTTTATTATCAGTTAAAATTTCGGATGGGTTTTCCCTTTTCAAATTTTACCCATTCCACCTTTTTTTCCCATATTCCACCTTGCATTTAAATCTGAAAAAAAGCAATTTTAAATAGTCCCAACAGGTAAATTTGGGAAAGGGGGAAAAAAATTACCGGGGTTTTTTAACGAAAAATAACAGATACGTTTTTTTGGGGGACTTTGGGCCTACACCCTTTGTTCATTTTTTTTTTTTTTTTTTTTCCAGCTTGCAGGGTAAATCTAAAAACAGAAATTTTTTAAAGTCACCACGGGTTAAATTTAAAAGGGTGAAAAAAATTACCGTGTTTTAGGGAAAACATAAAAGATACTTGTTTTTAGCATTTTTTGCCCATCCAGAATTTTTGGGTTTGAGACACCTTGCGTTAAATTTTAACCACCAATTTTGTTTGTTTAAAGGGGGAAATTTGGGAGAATAGATGTGATTTGCCTTTCTTTAATAAGAGATTTTCCAAAAAACTTTTTTCCAAACCTTTCCCTCAAATTTTTATATATTTAAAACAGGGAAAGCGAAATGCAGGGGTAACGAGCAAAGAGGGGGGAGCACATGGGGGGAAGGATCCCGGGGAGAAGGTCTCCTTCCAGTGCGGGCGACAACACGCAGCCAGGGGAAATAAAATCAGTTGCGGGACCTCTGGCCGGGCACGCGGGTCAGGGCCCTGGGGAATTTCCAATAACCGAACAGCGTCCCCAAATTCTGCCCCTTTCAGGGGTTAATGAAACCCTGAATCCAGCAGTCTTACCTCCTGCCCTCCCAAATTCAGGCCCAAAAGCCCGTCATCGCATCATCAGCATCCGCCCCAACCCAATTAAAGCGGGCCCAAATTTAAACCCGTGTACCCACCCTGTGGATAACCCCAAGGGTCTGAAGCCCCTTTTTGATGACAAAAGGGGTTTTGGGGTCAAAGGCATGTTAAAAGATAAAGGGGGGAATGATTTGGGTTGCTCTGACCCCCATTTTTACGACCCATCAGAGGGGGGAAAAGGGAACCCAGCCCAAATCGGCAAAAACCCCGGGGCCATTTTGGGAAAAGGCTTTGCACCCTCTTGCTTTTTTAGCCCGCAGCTTCTGGATGCGAAAGCCCGGCGCCCAAAGTCACCTGTGTTGATGATGATGAGGGCCCAATTGCGGATCATCTGGTTTTTTCCCGCAGAATTTGTTTTGCGAGCGCTTCATCAGGGGAGGGGGGAAAGACGATGGGGTAGGGGTTCAATAGGGGTTCCCGCCACAAAAGGGGAAAGGGGGCGGTGCAGAAGTCCGCTGATATGGTTCCGCCAGCCACGGTCAGGCCCCCCCAAACCCCCCTTTCCCCGCTTATCGCGGTCAAAAAAAGTCCAGGACCTCTCAAGCCTGGGCCTTCTTTGGGGCAAAACCTCTGATTACCAGCATGTCATAAGCCCCCCCCTTTTTCCCTAAAAAGCATAAGTAGAGGGAAGAACCTTAAGTGGTTTAAACCCCCACCAAATGGCTAGTCAAGGGAGCGAATGCAGAGTTTGAATGGAGGGAAACTTTGGCCCAAAAAAGGGGGCCCGGGCCCAGGGGGACCCAACCACTGTCACACCCTTGTCTCCGCCCCTCCCCCTCCGCCCCACCAAGCATTTTTCCCCAGCTGCCCATGTCTCTCGGTCATGATCAAGATTTCCCCCCTTTCCCCGCTTTAGCCCCAAACCCTCGCCCAAGTAACCACCCAGACCACCAAAACCCAAACCTACCCCTTCTCCTTTCCGCCAGTATGACGACCTGCCCCCACCCTTTAGGGCCAGTTAGGGAGCCAAACCTTCTGTCTTCCAGGGTTTGGGAGCAGAAGAAACACTTTAACCCAAAACATCCAAACCAAAGGCCGAAAAGTCGGCAATTTCCCCGGGTTTTGGGCTTTTGGGAAAAGTTGTCCCTTTTCCCTCTTTGGGGGCCCCAGATGGGTTCCACCACGTATGGCCCTTTCCTGCCCCCAATTCCCCGAATTTCCGCGGGAGGCATTTCTTTGCCGAAAAGCCCTCCCTGCCCTGGCCAGCCACGTGTAAACTAAAATTTTCAAGCGCGTTTTTCTGCATCTGTGGGCCCGGGAAAATCCCTCTCCCAACCCAAACATGGGCTAGTAAGCACGGCCAAGGGCCCCTATATCTCTGTGGCAGTAGTTGGGGGAAACGGGGGGGGTCTCTGGGGGGGGACGGGACTCTCAGGTCGGCGCACCCCTCTTTAAAACCCGGGATGGTGCAGGGGTCTTTTCCCCCCAAGGGCCTTGGTGGCATCACGTGCCCGAAAAAAAACCAAAACCCTTTTGAAATTAAAACTGTCTTGGACACCGTCCCCCCACAGGTCAGGGGCTTTTGGGGCTCTAAGCAACGAGACCGACGCTGGCTGGGTGGGCAAAACCTTTTGCCAGGGGAAGGTTTTGGGATGCGATAACGGGGGAAATCTGCTGGCCGCCCCTTTAAAATCGGTAGGGGTGGAGCAATCCCTTGTCTTTACATGGGGCATGGGAACCCGGTTTTCCAGAAAAATTTTTAAAAAAAGCTACCCGGGTTGGGAAATGCCTGTTGAAGGGAAAGGGCCCAGGTCCGAGTTCGCCTTTCGGGCCCTTCGCCAACCCCCGCTTGTCCCGCCTGGCCTTGCAGCGTCGCTCGGCCCCCCCTTTAAACCCTCTCATTGGTTTACCGGGGGGCAAAAACCTGGAATTCCACCTCCACATGCCCCGCATTGTGGCCGCGGGCAAAGCCATTAAAGCAGTAAAGAAGTTGGGCACAGGCCCACAAGCAGCGGTACGGGCCTTTGGGGGGGAGGCAGGTTTAAAGAGCTCTGCAAAATCCCTTTCCAGTTTTGAAGAAGCCACCAAAATGGCGTGCGGCAAGCCCTTGTCCCGCATGAAACAATTTTGGTGAAACTTAGTTCTGGAACGATTTGTTGGACACTTTTGAAACAAAAAATCCCGCCAGCGACGGAGGAGGAGGGGACCCAGAGGGGGACATGGGGCCTCTCTCTCTGTTTAAAACCACAAGGCCCGGGCAGTTTCAAAAATTTTTATTCGGTCTTCATTAGGCAGTGGGTTTGGGGGCCCAACTAGTGCAAGGTGGCCCATCACTCTCAGGGTGCATCATCTCAGGCAAGTAGGGTGTGTTGAAGCGTTCCGGAGGCAGCGGGGGGAGGAGGGAGGGGGAGGGATTCCTAACAAACCGCCGTTTTCCACGCCCTGCCTTGGGAAAAAGGTTGGCGCGAATTTTGAGGCGGGAGGAAAGGGAAAATGGGAAGATCAAATTTTTCAAATGCCCCCCCCAGACTTTGGGAAAAACAAGGCTCCAGTCTCACATGATTTCTTTGGTGCCCATTTCCTCCAAAATGAAACCTTTTAAATTTAAGGGCCATAAATTTAACAACATTTAAATGGGTGGGCCAAACCCCCCTGGATTTCCCCCGGACAAAAAAAAACTCAGCCCCTTTTCCTTCCCCCCCACCCACCCAAAAAAAGAGTAAAATGAGGGAAAAGGAGACCCTTCTGATTGAAACAAAATGGGGGAATCTGTTGGTCTGCTTCACCCCTTCCCCAAATGTCACGGAGGAACAAAACAGCGACGTGCAGCAGTAGAGTGGCAAATAGGCGTAGCGGGGAGCGCAGCAGCAGGGGGAAAGGGGGCAGGAAAAACCCAATGGGTGACCTCTGGCAATCTTTGGGTTTTCCCCCTCAAAACGCATGAAGCAGGGCCCCCAATCCCAACCCCAAGAGACCCCGCTTTAAAAATCATGGGGGCCCCGCCCATCTGCGTCTCAAAACCGTGTTTTTTTTAAAAGTGTTTTTGGACCCAATAAAACCTCTGGGTATCCAAAAAGGACAACGGGCCCCCAGCTGGCTCGCCACCCCTTTTGAGGGTTTTTGTCCCGCCCAGCAGCCACTCATTCTGAGGGGGGACCTTTGCACAGCCGGAAAGGGGTCATTTCAGAAAAACGCATCCGGCTTTTCCCCAGATAATGTGGATCGTTTGACTTTCATCAAGGGTGAAAACAGGCATGGGGTCTTGATGATGTTTTGGCCCCAATTTTCCGAGGCACCGTTAGTTGCTTTGGGCCCACTTCACATTTCCCCTCCAAACAGAAATGGTCCTCTTGAAAAAAAATTTTTTTAAAAATTTATCATTTTTTTACGCAATTTTTATTTCAGTTCCCAAAATTTCTTTTTTCTGGGTTTTGCTGTGGGAGACTGTAAAAAAAAACCAAGGTTTATGGGGCAAAAAAACCCAAATTTCCCTTTTACTCCCCTTTTATCTTTTTGAATTTTTGCATTGTCAATGGTTTTTTGGGGGCAGTTGCCTCACCCAATTTTTTAAAAGTGGGGGAGAATTCATATTTATAATTTTTTGGGGGTCATTTTCTGTGAGATTTCAGCAAAAATTTTTGGGCCTTTGGAAAAAGAAAAAGTGGCCTTTTTTAAATGGGGATTTCTCCCTAAAAAATTTTTAAAAAAATTTTTTGAAAGTCATATTTTTAATTTTTTTGGGGTCCCTTTTTGCTGGGGAAAATTTAAAGCTATAATTATTGGCCCCTTTGGGGAAAAAAAAATGTGGCTTCTAATTTGGCATTTCTCCCTCACCCAAATTTTTTAAAAGTGGCTGGGGAAGTCAAATTTTTTTAATTTTTTTTGGGGGGTTTCTGCTTTGAAATGCACAATAAACAGGTCCTATTCTAAAAAAAAGTTTTTTTTCTAAAAGAAAATTTTTTCTTCACAATTGTCCAAAAATGGCTCATGGGGCATTTTTTTTGACCCTTTTGGGGGGGATTGCTGGACATGCAGGCCCATAAAAACAGGTCCTATTATAAAAAATGTTGTTTTTAACAGACATTTGTTCTTCACAATTTTGGGGCCAAAGTGGCTCAAGGGGATTTCTTTGAAAATTTTTTGGGGGGCCCTTTTGCCCGTGGAAAATTTTTGCAATACTAAAAGGTCCTATTCTAAAAAATGTTGTTTCCCAACAGACATTTGTTTTTTCACAATTGTCCCCCAAAATTGGGGTCATGGGTCATTTTTGAATTTTTGGGGGGGATTTTGCGTGACATGCAGCTATACTAAGGTCCTTTTTTTAAAAAAAAATTTTTTTTTCTAACAGCATTTGTTCTTCACAATTGTCAAGAGTGGCTCAAGGGGATGGTTTTGTTTAGAAACAGGAATAGGGGGAAAACTGTTAATGGAAACAAATTTCAAAAAAGACTTGTTTTTTTTTCAAGTTTTTTAAAAAATAGTATCAATCCCTGTATTGAGGGCAACCATTTAAAATAATTAAAAAAAAAAGAAACAAAAACATGGGGGGGTTTTTCCCTCCTATTTTAAAAATGTGGGTTTTTAGAATTAAGCTACTAAAAAAATTGCATGTACAAAAAAACTGTTAAAAAAACCCCCTGAATTGTACAAGGGGGTACAGGAAAAAATTGACCCGATGTAAAGGTTTTTTCAGGGACTTTAAATTTTGGAGCACGGACAGAGAACCCAAAATAAAAGAGGGCCATTTCCTCCAAACACGTTGATTTTTAAATTTTAGAAAAAAATGCCCAAAAAAAAGGGCACCTGGGTTTTAACAGGGGGCGTTTTAAACCCCCCAGTTTTTCCAAGGGGGAAAACTTTAATTGGTCTGCACTCCCTACGGGGGGGGCAAGCGTTTCCCACCCGGGGCCTTTTACGTGTACTTTAGGGAAGGCTGGAGTTTTTCACACTTCCCCTTCCGCAAACCCCGCCCCAGCACGGGCAGTTTTTCGTTGCAAAGTTTTCGGGCATTTTAAAACCCGGTGTTAAAGATGACGGACGCCAGCCTGGGCCTTTACCGCACCCCTGTAACTAAGGCCCGGGGCCCCTGCTGTGGCACAGGGAAAAGGTAAAAGTCTATGTCCGTTTTTAAAAAAATTTGGGGGTTGAAAAAACTTCCTTTTTCCGGCACTTTTTAATCTGGGGGTCAGCCGGGGTTTAAAATTTTGGGGCTTTCGCGGTCCGGGGCAGTTCTAGTCAATGTCCAGTACAACTAAAATTTGGGGGTTTAAAGGTCTCCTTTTTCCGGGGACTTTTTTAATCTTGGGGGCCCGACAGGTTTAAGGGGCATACTGCGGTCCCAAAAGGGCAGTTCAAATCAAAAAGTCCGTTCCCAAAATAAAATTTGGGGGTTTTAAAGAAAACCCCTTTTTCCCGGCACTTTTTTTAATTTTTTGGGTTTTGAAAGGTTTTTAAAGGGCATGCTGCGGTCCAAGGACGGGTTTTTCAATGTCCGGGTTCAATTTAAAAGGGTGGTTCAAAGACAAACTTCTTCCGGCATTTTTTTTTTTTGGGGGCCGCAGGTTTTTAGGGTCATGCTGCTTTCCCCGGGACAGGGTATTCAATGCCCATTTAAAGGAAAAATGAGGGTTCAAATAAAATATGTTTTCTGGCATTTTTTAATTTGGGGGTGAGGCGGGTTTTAAGGGTAAATTGCGGTGGTAAAAAAACAGGGAAAAATGGTGTGTGACTTTTTTTCTGGGGCTTTTTACCCAAAAGTGTTTTTGCCTAAGATGTGCGGAAACCCAATTTGACTTTTGTGGCGTTTTTTTCCCAGCTTCTCCAGCCCTGTTTGGGTGAAAACTTTGAAGGTTTTGTTGTTTCCCCCAATAGATTTTAAATTGGTAAACGGAGTTGATAAAAATTGAAAAAACCTTATCGATGGGGGCCCGATTTTGACTTTCGCCCGATGTCGTTTAGCCAACGTAATCGTAAACACTAACCAATCTTTTGTACTTACCCAGTGGAATTTTTTGGTTGTTTTTTTTTGGGCCCTTAAATTGAGGGCAAAAACAGACCCCAGCTTCGTGGCAGCCCGGGAGAAACTTCGCCCATTTCCCTCATGGGGCAATGGCCCCCAAATTTTTAAAAAATTTTCTTGGCTGCATGCTGCAATCGCCTTGCCCAAAACCCCACCAAAGATTTTCATTGGGGGGGGAAGTGGGGTGACTGTGATGGCCATTAAGGATCTTCCGGGAAGGGTTCCCCTGCACAAAACCCTTGGGGGGGAACTTTGAGATATGTCCAGGGCCCAAATTTTCCTGTTGGAAGGGGCCCAAAGATGCTTCCCCGCAAAAGGCATAATTTTTTTCCTACAAATTTTCCCAATTCTAGATGAATTTAAATTTTGATTTTTAACAATGCAGGTTTTTTGTGACAAAAAAAGCAAAGGGAGCCCATTTGCATCGCCAAAACCTTGCCTTTCTTAAAAGTTGAATTTTATGCTGCCCCCCCTCCCCTTCAGACAAAATGCTGTTTTAAAGGCCTGAAAAAATTCCTTTTTTTTTGCCCACCCCAATGTTTTTGGATTTGCTCTGTGATTTAAAAAAGAAAAGGGGAAATGGAATAAAATGTAATAAAAAAAAAATTTTTTATGTTAAAAGGGAAAATGGGGGGTGATGGAAATGTAACATCTATTAATTTAGGGGGCGTTTTACTGTGTTATGTGTATATAGGCTTATTTTTCTTGGGCTTGTCCCCTTTATTTTGAAACCCTGAAATGCAAACTGTGCTCAGGAAAAAATGACATTTACGACGAGGCCTCCAGAAAGTGAAACGGGTGAAAAATACATCAATCAGGTAACACATAATTTAGAAATACAGTTTATTGTAAAAATTTCAACTAAAATGATGGTCCTTTTTTAGCCCCACCAAGTTACTTAATTGACTTAGAGTTTTGCAAAGCCTAAAAGGAAGGTATTAAAACCCGGGATTTTTTTATTGGTTTTCTTTAGAAAAGACTTTTCACTTTTTCACATTTTAAAACCCCTTTGAGGTTTAAGTAAAAGTAGGAGTAACGGGGGTGTTAGAATTGAAGGAAAATGTACCCAGCAGCAAAAAAAAGGGGTTTTTAATCAACAAAAAATTTGGTTAATCTCAGCCAGTGAATTGTCCCTTAGAACATAAGGAGGTTTTTACAAGTGCTACTTTTTATAGCAAATTTTTTTCCACTTGGGTTTGGGGTCATATCCCGTTTAAAAAAGTGTTACAAATGTATGTTAGCTTCCCAACTCAGGGCCGGGTCACTTTCTTATACCAAACCCGAATAAATTTTCTTTCAGATTCTTTGAAAAAAATGTTGTCAATTTGGTTGAATTTTGTCAGCCGAACTGCTCCCCGATGTGTAAAAAAGGGGGGGGCAATAAAGTGATTGCCCAAACATACCCAAAAGGGGAAACCACTGACTTGATTTAGGTTGGGGTGTGAATAGTGTAAGGAGGAGGAAGAGTAAAAAGTTGCATTAAACCCCTTAGGGGGCCGTCCACTGTTTTTGCGTTGGTGTTGTGGGACGTCTTTTCCCGTTGCGCAGAATAGGGTTTTGCTGCTCCCACGTCGCAGCGCCTAAGAACAGAGCTGCATTAACACCTTATTCCCAGAGCAGTTTCTGCAAGCAACGGAAACAAAAAAAAACCCTTTCCGATCCCCGAGCAAACCCTTTGTTTTTTTGAGGCATAATCCAAGAGCATTCCCGCTCATGGGATGATCGCGACTCCCGGTAAAACCCGGGACCCGGGGAACGTCTGAAAATCAACCCAAAGGGGACCTAAATACCAGGGCTGTCTGGTAAAAACCCCTCAGCTGCCGCCTCTGGCCTAGGTCTATTAAATGCTAATACATTACAAAGTTAAAAAAATAGTAAAATTTTATCCTTTATGGATTTTAAAAAAAGTAAAAAATATAAAACAAAGTATAAAAAAATAAATAAAATAAGTTCTAAAATAAAAATAAAAATTGAATAATAATAATTGTGATGCCTTCAGAAAAAAAAAAACCTCAAAAAAAACCCAACATTTTTGGTATCCAACAACTGTAAAAACCCGCAGAATTAGGTTTTGTGTGAAAAAGGTGGTAAAAAATATTTAAAAAAAAAAAAAAATTTGGATTTTACAAGTAACTCAAACTTGCCCCCCAAAAATTACAATTTTCGCACATAAAACAAGGCCTCATACAACGCATCATTGAAAAAAATAAAAAAGTTAGACTGTTGAAACGAAGGAGGGAAAAAAATAAAAAAAATGTGAGGTTATTTAGTACTTTTCAGGCTTCGGGTTTGGGGGTTTAAAGATGTGAAACCGGTGTAGTTGTTTTCAAGTGGGCTTTCCGTGTGTCAAAACCCGATTAAATGGAAAGCAGAACCCCCGGGGAAATAGCCGTGTCATAAGGGGCAAAGGGGAAAAATAGTATAGTTTTGTAATTTTAGGTGGTAAAAAATGCCGGGTGATGCTGAATCTTCTGGCCACCGCGAGAGAGTAGAATGGTAATAACTCCCATGGTATGCCGAAGTGCAGGACAGGCCATCAACAGGGTTAAGCAGTGACAGTGCACAGTAGCATTTTTAAAAAATATTATGTATATCCGAAGGTAGGGTATCGCAGTCCCAGGAAGGTAGTGGACTTTAGTCAGGAACAGCAGAGGAACAGATACGATGACAGCGCAGGTTAACGCATGTACAACAGGGAACTCCAGGGTTTAAGTGACAAGAGCTCAGCAATATTGAAAGACTCATGGCCGTTTCTCATGTGAAAAGAGAGGATAAAAGTTGGTGCGGAGCACTGATGGTTTACTTATGGGGTATGTTCCACATACGATGTACTTGCGATGCGTACAGAAAGCGCCGCAGTATATCGTGTGTGTTTAGGAGCTCGAGCTGATACGGCGCGGACACCCCATGGTGCGGTGGGTCAGTCCCCCATGTCCCCATTGACATTCATAAAATATCCAACATCCCTGAGGCGGCGCGTATTCGCTAGCAAATAATGACATGTCACTCGTATTGGTACGGAGTTGGCGGAGAGGAACGTAATCCATAGTTCATCAATGGGGAACTATGTATGCCGAAAATAAAATACTGCCATGTGCACTATCCTTAAACATCTTGTAGCAGTTTCTATGCTAAACTGCTTTATTGTGAAAGAGGTTGCAGAAAACAGGAGTTACCTTTTACAGTCAACCCAAGCCCCTGACGCATATTACCAGAATCTACTAAGAATGGGACAACTCCCCTTCTTTACAATGCTGTAACTTCAACTCTTTAGATCTCCTCATCCTCGCCTATACTGAGAATAAGACTTGAGGCAACTGAGGAACACTTGGACCTAAGAGAGCGAGACTCTCTGCTCCCTATTTCCTCCAAAGTAAGATATCAAGCAATAAATATTATCCTTACTGAGCAAGTATCTGAAACAAAAGCTGTCAAAACGAAGGCACCTAGACAACAGGGTGAAAAAGGGGGCGAGAAAAGTTCTGAAATTTTTCTTCTCTCAACTTAATGAGCAGCAAACGGGAGTGACCCAAGTCCAATAGTCCCCGTATACCTCACACTCTGGAAGACATAGAAAACAGAAAGGAGCCATGCACATGCAAACTACAATCCACAAAAACATCAATACAGTTGCGTGTGCTACAAAATAAATATTTCCATGACTCTTGTCCTGTACAATTTTGCAATTGCTTATAAGGCTGTATCATCCTGTAATTTGTTATTCAGAAAGGAACAGATTCCTTTACGTTCCCGTTAAAAGCTTCAACTAAAACAAAAATGGCTATGAAAGTCTCAATTTTTCCAGATTCCCTCTCGTGGGTGAGTGCTTGGGGACTTCCTAGGACAACTCTAAACTGAGTTATACCTTCTCTAAACACTTGGAAGTAAGGAAGACATCGCAACATATTCTACTTTCTCAGGAAGAGCAAAGAAAACGGCAATCATAAACATCCTGTGAAGGAGAATAACCCCATTTGCTGTTCAGTTGAGTTGTAGCTGTCTTGTGCCGAGTAATAAAAAACCCTCAATGCCCTCAAACTTTTTCATTCTGCCATCTTCAGGGAGACCTCAACTATGCACTCTGTTCATGTGCAAGCCAATGTTTGGGATTACCTGACTAACTGAGCTAGGGCTCTGCCTTTTCTAATTACCCCATAAGAAGGTAATTTTTTCAGGCTTCCTCTCTATTTCAGTCTCAAGGCCCCTTTTAAATTTTGGGGTTTTATGGTATTTTTTAATGTGCGCACTTAAACGCATGAACTCGTACCGACTCCAGATCTTGCCATGCCCGACAAGGTTTCTCTAGAGTGGCCACTCAATTACAAAATTTGCTTTTATGTTTTAATGAGACATTCAAAATGCAAATAAGAGCTGAAAGGAATGGGGAATATAACTGCTGATGCAAAAATGTCAACTTGTGCGCAATATGGGCACAATATTCTAAGGTTAGTGTTTCATGGACTTAAATATGTGGTAAACTGCCATCTATGGAGTCATAATTCACTCACCTGATAGTAAACAAGCGAATCTTCACTCTTGATCAAGGCTACACAAATTTATAGTTTTATTGTACCGCCTTTTGTCAATAACGTACCCCTCCTCTGTTTAAAAATTAGCATTATCTGTACTTTTAAAAGGTAATTATATAAATATCCTAGTGAAGATCACAGAAAAACCTGATGTATGTAAATGTCCATGTAATTTTTTATTATTATCTGAAATCTTAAAACATGATGGACAAAAGTATCGTACTTCTCGAATCTTAACCATATATATACACTACCTAAAAGGTTTTGCCTGGATTTCTCACTCTTCTACTGCTTTAATATTGCTTGACACGGTACAACAATATATTCTATGTCACGATGATAAAAATTTGCCTATTATTATGTGGCTTCTGGTTCCCCATCAATCTTTGCCGCATATTGCTGAAATTATTGCATTTCTGTCTTTGCTTTGTGCTTGTTATTTGCTTGATGTAGTTCAAACCCCCTCCTCCCTCTTTTTATTTCTCTTTTTTCTTTTTCTACGATTTTGAGGGAGTCAAGCCGAAGACAGTCTCCATTTCTCAGGATGAGACACATATTTCAACTCTCGATCTTAAGGTATGCTTCCTTCCCATGTGAACGAGCCTAATGAACCTTAAAACAATTGATAACAGATTCTCTGTTTTTGATTTGCACAAATAAGATCCTTTCTCCTTCTTTACACAATAACACATTTACAGACAGCGCTAATTCTTTCTTGCCCCGTCACTTCTTTGTGACCTGGTATCATAGTACAACTGTGGAACCCAAATCCACTAGGTGCCCCTATATGCTAATACATAGAGTTTACCATGTGTGTTGCAATTAGTTACAGCATGGACAGAGAGGAGTGGCAGATTTTATTTGCTTCAATAAAATAATCTTTATATATCGGACCAAAAAAATTTCCCAGCACTTTTCCAAATTTTGGGGGGATAAAAATTTCCCAAAAAAACAAAAAATAAAATAAAATAAAGCAAATTAAGATTTAACCCAAGGTGGGGGAGGGGGCCCCGCCGCAAGAGCTTATAAAACTATTTGGGGGTATGGGTGGGGCGAAGGGCGAGAAGTGCTTTAGTTTACAAAAATGGCCCCCCCAAGTTGCAAAATAAAAAGGGGGTTTTTCATAAAAAGTGGATGAAAACCCGCCCCCCAGACCCTAAAATCAAAATACAGAAAAGTTTCCTGTGAGGGGCCCAAAGGGCCCCCGGGGGGAACAGAAAGTGTGAAAGGGAAAACAGGGTTACCAATTTGGGGTCATAATAGGCTTGCCCTTTTGAAGAATTTAAATTTTCAGACACTCTTTAAAACTTTTTGGGGGGGAAAGAGTGTGCCTGATATGTATGGGGGTTTTTTTTTTCCCCGTGAAAAAAGGGCCTTGGGACTTTTAAAAATTTTGGGGACTGGCCCTGGGGGGTTTCGGAATTTAATGGGCATGTAGTCGGAAAAATCCCAAAAATTTTTAAAAGTGGAGAGAACCCGGGGTAGGGGGGTTTGACAAGGGTTTGAGAGCAGAGGGAAAAAAAAGGGGGCACGCTGTGGAGAAACCTTAAGTGTGAAGGGGATGAGTTTTGGTATTTTTATTCTTTTAAATGAATGGGCAACCAGTGGGAAATGACTGCACAGGGAAAAGGCATCAGTTAAAAGCGAAAGAAAGATGAAAACCTGGGGGTGCTCCATTCAGGACAGATTTGGGGAAAAGGGACAGTCCCCACAGAGAGGGAACCGATTTAAACAAGGGATTTTTTATTATCCCCAAAACGAGAAAGAATAAGAAACAGAAATAAGAAGGGTTGAGTTGTTTTTTACAGTAAGAAAAAAGGGGAATTCTGGGGATGCCTTCGGTGCAGGTGACGGGAAAAGGGCAAGGGATTGGAATAGGGGGGGAAGGAAGATCAGAATATAGTTTACCCCGAAGCCGCCTGCTGCCTGGGGAGTTTTGGTAGTGTCCACACTGTGAAGAAGTTCCCGTTTTAGTGAGGTTTTTTAAAACAGGGAGGAAGGAAGTTAAGGGCACGGAAGAAAACATTTACTTTGGGGTTTTTTTTTGTAGGGGAGGGGTGTGTTAAAAGGAAGGGGTTTTAAATTGGGTTTTATCAGAAAGAGATTTGAAGCCAAATTGGGGTGTTTGGGTTTTTCAGTAGGAGTGTGTAAAGTTTAAAAGGGCCCCCAAAAATTTAACAAAATTACCCGGTCCTTTCCAATTCATTAGTAATTTTGAAGGGGTTTTTCCGACAAAAAGGGGGTTTTTTACTTAAACAATAATCTTAAATTTTGTTTCACTCCCCGGCCACCTTTATTAGGTTAACCTGTCCAACTGCTCGTTAACACTTTAATTTTTAAAAGCCAATACATGGCGGCAAAATGATTTAGGCATTGGGAAAAGGCCCAAAAAAACCGCATTAAACCGAGCACCGATGGGGAAGAAAAGGTGTTTGAGGCCTTTTTAACTTTTGGTTTGGGTTTTTGGGGGAAGGGTGGTTGGTATTTTCGAACTGCTGATCTTGGGATTTTTCACGCCAACCCACTCTAGGGTTTACAAGTTTTGGGCCGAAAAAGAAAAAAAAACCCATGAGCGGCGCCTTCGGGAAAAAATGCCCCCGTTGTGCGGGTTTGGGGTGGGAAGGGGTTTCCTTAAAAGGCAAAGTGACTAAAAAAAAAAACCCAAGTAGGGAGAAGAGCATCTCGAAGACAGTACGGCAACTTTGAGGCAGATGGGCTACACAGCAGAAAACCACACCGGTGCCACCCTTTCAAAAACAGGAAACTGAGGCTCCAATTTGCCCAAGCTCATCGAAATTGGACGAAAATTTGGAAAACTTGCCCTGGGCTGTTTAGCTCGATTTCTGCGCGACATTTGGATGGAAAAGGGGGAAATTTGGCGTCAACACCATGAAAGCATGGGGCCATCCTGCCTTGTTCAAAAGGGAGGGCTGGTGGTGGGGTGTCAGGTGTGGGAAAAATTTTTCTTTGGCACCTTTGGGCCCCTTGGTTCCAATTAGCTTCGTTTTCAAACCTTTTTTTCTATGCCACGAAGAATTGAGGCAGTTCTGAAGGCAAAAGGGGGCCAACCCGTTACTGCAGGGGGTAAAATAATAAAGTGGCCGGGGAGTTATAACTTTTTTAGAAAAAAAAAATAACCCCTCTTTTTGGGAATTTAAAAATTGAATGCCCCATAAATTTTTTTTTTTATTTCTAACTGTCCCACGAAATTTTCAACAATTTTTTTTTAGCTCAAACAAATCCCTGTTCTTAGGGTGGTTCACACGGTGTATTTGCAGGTGTAATTAAAGCCCCCCAATTACGGCAGTGGCCTGGGGGGGGGCGGGTGCTGGGGGCCGACACCTCGCCGGCCCATAACATTCTTTTACGCGCTTTTTCGCCGCTTGTAATTCACATGTCAATTTTCTCCCCGCTCGGCATATCCGAAATTCTCTATGGAACTGTGGGTTACCGTAAGACTTGCGTATTTGCCGAAAATTTGCGCACTCCGCGGCTTAAATACGTCCAGTTTTAACCCGTGAACATGGGCCCAAAACTTTCTTTTGGGGATACAAAACCCCTTCGTTTGGGGGACAAATTAAAAAATTGAAGAGGGCTCCCTGACTTTTCTGGATACCATAAAGTAGACGACTTTCCCTTATCCTCCTTTTGGTTCTACCAAAAAATGGGAAAAACAAAGCTCAAAAGGATTTTTTGTAGGGGTTTCCTTGGGCTTTTGGGAAACTGGCAGGCATTTTAAGGAAAGTTTCCCTTTTTTTATCCTTTAGTCTTATTTACTAAGAATGTCCAGGGGGCAATGCTGACACATCCTTTATCCAGCTGGTTAAGAAATTTTGGCCCAGTCACTGCATTACAGGGGCCCAACTTGTTTTGGGCCCTCCCTGCCAATCTTTTCCTTTTTCCTTTTGCTGCTTTTTGTGCTCTACCTCAAAAGATGTGGAATCCCTTTTATAGCTACATTGTTTGCTGGGTCTAATTTTAACGGCTAATAAATATTGATATTATTTAGTAGGATGGGTTTATTTTTTTTTTCCTTTCCAAAAACCCCAACCACCTGCGTGACCCTCCCAGCAGCTATTCCCCAGATTCACAGTTTCAAGGCCAAAGGGTTTTTTTCTCCCTGAACGAGGCCACATGTATTAAAATGCTAGGTCTTTTTTCGGGGTCTTTTACCAACCGGGGGTCACCCTTTGTCCCGGGTACTCCAAATCAGATCAGGGAACATGTAGGGCCGATTTAAAACTAGTGAGACAAGAGTTCTGGTCGAATCTC
>JAODAL010043896.1:0-33408 GCA_025379985.1 Phyllomedusa bahiana
ATGAAGGAATGGATAAAAATCTTCCATCAGAAGGAGGTGGAGCCCGCCATCATCCGCCACCATTTAAACGTCTTCCGTGCTATGTTCCACGTCTCCCTGGAAGTCATCATAAATATGGCCGACTCGAAGGGGAACACTGCGTCCACTACGCCGTGTCCCAATCCAATTTTACTGTGGTCAGGCAGCTCCTGGATACTGGTAGGTATTCACGCGCTGTTATTGGGGGTTTCATCTAGGGCGATCAAGAACTTAGCATTTTCCACTGATCGATCTAAACGCTAATTAAACCCAATAAAATCTAAAATGTATATTCTGTGGGGTTTTTTACACCTTTCAGCCTTTTATTGGTAACAGTACAGCCTCTCTGCCAGTAGATGTGGTAGATTTCAATACCGTAAATCCCAATTTCAGGGCAGGGACAAGGCATTTTGGTGCCCTTAAGCAAATGGGGCAAAAGGCAAAATAGCGTCCCACCCGCCCCCTGGAAAAAAAATTCTATTCTTGGGCTGACCTGAAAACAGCTTCTTCACCTGCGCCAACCCAGCTTAGTGGAATAAGAAAAAACTTCTCAATAGAGTTCCAGCTGACAACGCCCAAAGCATAAATTCAATAGATGGCCTTTGTGCTTGATAAAATATTACAATTTTTTTTTCATTCCATTTAAAAATGCTCAATACATCAGAGCATAGAGGCTGCAGTATAGTGTCCATGCAGAGACAAATGCACGACGCGTTTCGACTTGCGCATGGACACTATACTGCAGCCTCTACGCTCTGATGTATTGAGCATTTTTAAAATGGAATGAATAAAAATTTTTAATATTTTATCAAGCACAAAGGCCATCTATTGAATTTATGCTTTGGGCGTTGTCAGCTGGAACATCTATTGAGAAAGTTTGTCTGAACCTTTTCCCCATGAGGAGTTGTTTGGGGAGTTCCAAGCTCAGCCGGTCATAAGAGTGTGCAAGAAGCCGCATGAAGATACGTACGTGAGCTGATGTTTATAATATTTTGAATACGAAAAAAAAACCACACAATATCACCATGTTTTTTGGAGGTGCAGTATAACTGACATTATCTTTATTCTGTACGATTACGATTTTTTTTTTAAAATTTGCTTTGCAGCGCCATATTCCGAGACTGACTTTTTTTTTTTGTTTACCGTGTGTGGACCTGGATGAAGGCTTTATTTTGCAACTTGAAATGTGGTTTTCATTGGTACCATTTTCAGATACCTTTCAAAATTTTGAGGGACTTTTTATTCCCAAATTTTTAGGGAGGTTAAGAGACCACAAAAATAAAAATAAAAATATATATATATATATATATATTTAAAAATTATATTTGGTGGTGTATTTTTTTTATGGCGTTTCGATAGAGAAGGTTATATACTAATAGAACTTTTAGACGCAGTGATGGCAATTAGGTTTGTTTTTCTATGGTTTTCCTTTTTTATTTGAAAAATGGGGAGTGTTTAGAACTTATATACAGTATATTCAATTTTTTTTACCTGTAATTTTAGTCACCCTGGGAAATTGCAATTGGGGGGGCGAAACATTGAAATTTTTCTGCAACACTAATGTAGTGTGATATAGTGTGCTATTAAAGCTCTCCTTTTACACCCTACCTCAATTTCGCTGAGGGCCAAACCCAGTATTGTTTCCCAAAAAAGGGCCCTTGGAGGGCTTTGGTGGTAGTTGGTGTCGGTAAGGCTTTTGGGGGTGGAGGTGCACAGTGGGACTCTGAATCAAAAGATGTGCCCGCTCCCCATGCTGGTGCCGCCATCTCTGCCATCTTCCTTGGAAAGTGGGGAGCTGGTTCTTCTGCTTCCAGACATTGACCTTGTCCATTCTTTGCTTGTTGTGTTAAGTTTGGGAGGGCCCATAAGTTGACATGGGGGTTGGTTTTGGCTTGAAAGATGAGTTTGCCCGGGGCTAGAGTTGGGAAAAGTTAATGGGCGACTGTATGAATTCGCCTTTTTTCGGACGCACGTTTTCGAGGCTGAACGTGAAAAGCTGCGCCTCATGTTGCGGGCCGGGTTTTGGTCATACATGCGGTGAAAAAGTCCACCGCGCCTCGCCAGTGGTGAGGACAGTGGGGACTTAGGCGCAGGGGGGGGATGCGCTAAACATGAAATTTCCGAATCGGACAGGTGGAAAACCCCAGCGACAAAAAAATTTTTAAACTTGTTAGTGAAGGGTAAAAAAGAGTTGTCTTTCAAATAAAATAAATTTAATAAAGAGAAAAAAAAAGCGGTTAAAAGCGAATAAATGTAGTGAAAAAAGTGGTCTTAAAATTAAAGGGAAAATATTAAGATGCTCAAAAAAATAAGTCCCCATCTCAGTCCGTGAGGCTGGAGCGTGAATCAAAAAAATCGTTTTTATTAGGTGTAAAAAATCTGAAAAAGAGCTGAAACCTTCTAAAAAAATACAAATAAAATCACTAACAAAAAATCAAGGAATTGGGATATTGGAAAAAAGCGGGGAAATCGTAATTCAAATTCTGAAGTCTTTCATTTTGGGCGGGATAAAACCCGCCAATCAAAAAGGAGCGCGGGACCCCCTTATACCTATGGAAAGTATTTCCAAACAAATGCAAGGCGGGACAGTTCAAAATACAGTAAAAAGGCAGAAAAGAGCTGATTGGTTGAAGTAGCGGGGGCTTGGCTATCCCGGCCAATCAGAATAGGAGCGACAGTGACCCATTATAACCTATGGAGAAGTATTAACCAATCAAATGAAAAGGCGGGACAGTTCAAAATACAGTAAAAAAGGCAGAAAAGAGCTGATTGGTTGAGCCCATTGGTTGAATTCATTTTTATTTGTTTATTTTCGTTACCCCCATATTATTGTTCATTTTATTTAGAGATCGGTACAACTTCTGTAGTCTTATCATTTGATTTCTGCCATGTACAGTTTGATTATAGATTGCATTAGAAAACCCATAAGAGCGTCGCTCGCTCTCCCATTGGTCCAAATAACCGCGCCTCTTTTAACTTAGCCAATCAAAAAACAGAGCTCGCTCTGCATTTCTTTTCCCCATAGAACTCTATGAGATAAGTAGCTCACCCGCTGATTGGCTAAGCAGGACGAGCCCTCTTCCCCCCAACCAATCACAGTACTAGAATATTTCCCATAGACAGTAATAACTTTTAGGGCACCCTTCTATCGCGCCCTTCTTGCTCCACTCAAAATAGAGACGCACTACATATGATTGGTGGATTCATATCTGCCGCCTGGGCTCAACCAATCAGCTCTTTTCTGCCTTTTTACTGTATTTTGAACTGTCCCGCCTTCTCATTTGATTGGTCAATATTCCTGCATAGGTTATAATGGGTCACTGTCGCTCGTATTCTGATTGGCTGGTTTCTGCCGACCAATGAGAAGCACTTACAGAATTTGAATAACTGTATTTCCCGGCAATTTACAATATCGCAATTCCTGATGTAGCGCCGTTCTTGATTTTTGGAAAGTGATTTTATTTATGTATTTTTTTTTTTTTTGAAGGTTTGAGCTCTTTTTCTGATAATGTTTTACACCTAATAAAAGCAATTTTTGGAATCATACTCCATGCCTCACTGAGCTGAGAGCTGTGTACTGTTGTAACAGTCGACCGAGAGCACATTTTGCCCCATTCCATTACGTTCTCGCTTCACTTCGCCTCCTCCGGCTCATTTAGACCAGAATCAACCTGTCGGAGCTGTCGAGCTCTGCAATGCGCCGCACTTTGCCGACCCGCGATCATGCATGCCTCGGAGTATTCGAATGTGGTGCGTCCCTCCCCAGAACGCCCACACCGCGCCCATTGCACGCCCCTTCACGTTAGGCGCATCCGAAAGTGGCGAAGTTTGCGCCTAACATCGCATCACTGCGTCCGACAGGGGATTCGGATCGGTGAGGCGCCGTTTTCGCCAGAAAACAGGCGCAACTCCCGATCATACATGTCGCCCTATATTTCCAAATGGTACTGCTCACAGAAGACCACCCTCACATTAAGGCCATATAATGCCGCCTTGAGCTATTCCCTACTGCTGCGCCCCCAATAGTGCCCACACAGAAGCACTCAGGTTATCCATATTATTGTTTCTACCATCTAGTATTGGCTACCGAAGCTTGGCACAAAGTTATCCTGTCCACACAGCGGTGCCCACTAATGAGTTATTGCTACAACAGCACCAGTGCCCGTACAAATGTGCCAGACAGGGATCTGCCAATACAACATGGCCTGAACAGTGCCCAATGAAATGTACAGAGTGAATCGAAAGTCCCAGGACACCCTTTGATTTTAGAGACGAAAGGGAAAATGAAATGTCTGACTATCCCAGCAAGGAATGGGGGAGGAGGCCTATCTTTTAGGCTATCTCCGGAACATGGCCGCCATCTTGGCAAGTTTTTCCGATGGTCATGTAGCCGAACAGAGAAGACCAGAATTGTCTCGGAGATCGAGTGCCGCCATAAGATTAGCAAGATCTCTTGTGGTTCAAAAGTTACTGAAACAGAAAGCTGCAACAAAAACGCGTTGTCCCTGGTGCTGAACCCAGAGCTGAAGGCGCTGGGTCCAATCATTATGAAACCACATGAGAACTTTCTGTGCCAATAACTTTTGAACCACAAGAGATATTGCTAATCTGATTGAAATATTAATATTAAGGAAGTTGTTATGTGATATACAGCGAGGAAGCAATCAGATACTTTGTAAAGCAAGAGAGTCGGTTTATTGATGAAAAATCTATTTCCCCAATGAAAAAGAGGGACATTTACAGCACTGAGAGGGACAGAGGGACAAGGGTTAAAAATAGGGACTGTCCCTCCCAAATAGGGACAGTTGGGAGGTATGGTATTTTACTAGTGTTATAGGTGTTCTCACAAACCATGCGCTACCCCTATAGGTCACCAATCCCTATTCAATGTAACTCTGCAAACCAGATTCCTCTCCTTTCCTCCCCTCTTCTTTCCTATTCTAAGCATTAGCCCCTCCAAGACGCTTTCTCTTACCCCTCCTCTGCTTCTTCCTGTCCCCCTAGGTCTGTGTGATGTGAACAGACAGAATAAGGCCGGATTCACTCCGCTCATGCTCACGGCTCTGGCAGCTTTCCACTCCAATGAGGACATCGAGACGGTCACACAGATGCTGCGCCTTGGAGATGTCAACTGCAGAGCCAGCCAGGTGGGTGCTTACAGCTGGGGTCTCACTAAAGGGTAACTCCGCTTACACAGTCACTGGACAGAGCATTGGGAATCCCACCGTGAAGATTAAAGAGGACCTGTGACCCCTCCTGACAGGTCTGTAACTCCTTGTGTTCCCTGTGATAGAACAATCCTGGAGCCTCTTCTCTTACATCTCTGGGTTGTGCTGTTCCTCTGTTATTCCTCCTGGAAATGTATCACTGAATCAGTCAGATGGGTGTTAGGCCGCGTTTACACAGCAGTGGACAAATGTGCATCAAATGTGTTCTATTTCTGCCACGCAGGGGGGTGACTTTTCTCTGCAGTTTGTGGATTCAAGCCCGTCCCCCTTTGCACCGATATGTTCATGTTCTGCCCGAAAACCGGGCGGAAGAATGAACATGTTCTATGTTTTTCGGACCGGCGTAAAAAACTGTCCGGCAGAAAATCCGTGCAGTGGGGACTGTGGCATGGATTTCCATAAGGGAATTTTTACATGGCATTATGGCAGCGCGTGTTTTGGGAATCCTGCTGATCAGCTCGTATTCCCAAAGTGCAGGGGGGCCACAGCTCGCGGGCCCCGTTGACATGCATTGTCATTGGCGCGAACAATTGACATGTCACTTATCCCCCTGCGCATACAATATGATCATATTGTACGTGCGGGGGGACGCCGCTTAATCCATAGTTCTCTATGAGAGCTATGGATTACGGTAATTCCGGCACGCATTTCGCTGTGTATAAAGCGCAATACGTGGCAAAATATGCAGTGAAATGCGCCCTGAAATAAGCCGTGTGAACATACCCTTAAAGGGAATCTGTCACATAGGTTATGCCCCCTGGCTGAGGGCAGCACAAGCTAGTGTCAGACCTGCTGTTTCCAGCGCTGTGTCCCTTATTCTGTGAGATGCTGATGGCAGCACAAGCTAGTGTCAGACCTGCTGTTTCCAGGGCTGTGTCCCTTAGTATGTGAGATGCTGAGGACAGCACAAGCTAGTGTCAGACCTGCTGTTTCCAGCGCTGTGTCCCTTATTCTGTAAGATGCTGAGGGCAGCACAAGCTAGTGTCAGACCTGCTGTTTCCAGCGCTGTGTCCCTTAGTCTGTGAGATGCTTAGGACAGCACAAGCTAGTGTCAGACCTGCTGTTTCCAGCACTGTGTCCCTTAGTCTGTGAGATGCTGAGGACAGCACAAGCTAGTGTCAGACCTGCTGTTTCCAGCGCTGTGTCCCTTAGTCTGTAAGATGCTGCAGTTTTAGAGCATTTACAGCTCAAGTCTTATTCATGAGCAGGTGTTAGCCCCGCCCACCAAAGGCTAGCTCCGCCCACCTGGCAGTTATTCTCATGTTTCTACCTATCGAAGTAATAGGTTTATCAGTTGAGGTGGGCGGGGCTAGCCTCAGGTGGGCGGGGCATGAAATAAATAGACTCTTTTGTGGCTGAAAACTGCAGATTTGAGCATTAAATACACGAAAACTCCAGCATCTTACAGAATAAGTGACACAGTGCTGGAAACAGCAGGTCTGACACTGGCTTGTGCTGCCCTCAGCAAGGGGGGCATAAACTATGTGACAGGTTCCCTTTAAAGTCCATGTAAAAGGTTAACACCCAGTTTACAGACTGCTTTTAAATCTGAAAACTGTCTTTAAATCCGGCTGAAAACCTGTGCTGGGGGGACGGGTCCTTACCATTCCAGTTTTCCGGAGGGAGTGTCCTTGCACACATTTTGCCTTATGTATGAAGGATTGTTATATCACAGGGAACACAAGGATCTACTACAAGGCTATGTTCACACGGCTTATTTTGGGACGGATTTTGTTCCGTATTTCGCGCCGTACTGCGCAAAATACGGCTGAAATCCGTCCCAGTCATTACGGTAATCCACAGTTCTCATAGAGAACTATGGATTATGTGTCTCATCCCCGCTCGGCGTATTTCGCGAGCGGGAGAAAGTGACATGTCAATTATTCATGGCGGGATACGCGCTGTGGATAATGAATGTCTATGGGGCCGGCGAGCTGCCGGCCCCCCCGCCCCCGCTGCCGAGCACACGGCGTAATTGCGGGCGAAATCCGTCCCCGCAATTACGCCGTGGATAAGCCGTGTGAACATTGCCCACCAGACCTGTCAGGAGGGGTCACAGGTGCTCCTTAATAGGGATAAAGTGCAGGAGCAGCAGCTGGAGATGGAAGGTCACAGGGCCTCCTTCATAGGAGGGTTAACAGGTGATGTCATGTAGTGGGATATTACTATAGGATTGGAAAATTTATAACTACATTAAGGGTGCTTCCACACGGTGCATTTTTGACGTGATTTTTGATGCATTTTTTGTGCAGCAATGTACTGCTGTGTCTTCCTGCACAAAAAACGCGGCAAAAACGCACCGTGTGAAAGCCCCTAAGGGACCATTTTATAGACTGCAATCCGCTCAAATTTAAGAAGATATTTCCAACTCAGACATAGTTACATAGTTTGTCAGGTCGAAAAAAGTCCATCCAGTTCAGCCCATTTATTAAAGTGTTGCTAAAGTGTTAAAGTGTTGATCCAGAGGAAGTAAAAAACCCCAAGAGGTAAAAGCGAATTGTCCTCATGTTAGGGAAAAAAAAACTTCCCGACACCAAACTGGCAAACAGAATAAATACCAGGATCAACGACCCTTCTCCAGAATCCTGGTCACTATAACTTGTTATATTATTACATCTAGAAATGTATCCAGACCCTTCTCCAGAATCCTGGTCACTATAACTTGTTATATAATTACATCTAGAAATGTATCCAGACCCTTCTCCAGAATCCCGGTCACTATAACTTGTTATATTATTACATCTAGAAATGTATCCAGACCCTTCTCCAGAATCCTGGTCACTATAACTTGTTCTATTATTACATCTAGAAATGTCTCCAGACCCTTCTCCAGAATCCCGGTCACTATAACTTGTTCTATTATTACATCTAGAAATGTATCCCTCCAGAATCCTGGTCACTATATATTGTTACATCTAGAAATGTCTCCAAACCCTTCTCCAGAATCCTGGTCACTATAACTTGTTATATTATTACATCTAGAAATGTATCCAGACCCTTCTCCAGAATCCCAGTCACTATTACTTGTTAATTTATTACATCTTAGAAATGTAATCCAGACCCTTCTCCAGAATCCCGGTCACTATAACTTGTTATATTACATCTAGAAATGTATCCAGACCCTTCTTCGGAATCCTGGTCACTATAACTTATGTTATCACTCTCCAGAAATGCATCCAAGCCCTTCTTGAACTCTGTTATTGAATTCATCATGACAAGTCTCTCTGGCAGAGAATTCCATAGTCTCACTGCTCTTACAGTAAAGAATCCCTTTCTATGTTTATGTAGAAACTTTCGTTCCTCTAGACATAGAGGATGCCCCCTTGTTCTAGTTACAGCCCTGGGGATAAATTAATCTTGGGAAGCCCCCCGAAGCCGTCTTTTCTCTAAACTAAATAACCCTAACCTTGCTCATCTTTCTGGGTATTGTAGTCCACCCAGTCCTTTTATTATTGTTGTTGCCCGCCTTTGTACCTGTTCAAGCTCTACAATGTCTTTCCTGTGCACTGGTGCCCAAAACTGTACACAATACTCCATGTGTGGTCTAACCAGTGACTTGTATAGTGGGAGAATAATGTTCTCATCATGTGCATCTATGCCCCTTTTAATACACCCAATGATCCTATTAGCCTTGGCTGCTGCTGCCTGACACTGGCTGCTACAGTTAAGTTTACTGTCCACTAGGATTCCCAGGTCCTTCTCCATGTCACTTTTTCCCAGTGTTTTTCCATTTAACATGTAATCAGTTAGATTTTTCCTCCCCAGGGCATAACCTTTGCATTATCAGTGTTAAACCCATCTGCCTTTTCCCCCTCCCGGGGCCCCCAAACCTATCCAACCCCTTTGTAATAACACATTACCTCCATTTTGGGGATTCCTTTACAGAGCTTAGTATCATCTACAAAGACATATTCTACTGTGTAACCCTGTGTAAGATCATTTATGAAAAAAATAAAGAGGAAGGGCCCAATACTGACCCCTGTGGTACCCCACTATATCGGGATCCACGATAGCACCTTTAATTACCCCCTTTTTTTTTTTTTCTATCATAGCCATTTGCTTCCCCCCTTGCACACATTTTCCCCCACCCCCAAGCTTCTCTTTTTACTTACCAACCTTTTATGGGCACCGTATCAAATGTTTTAGAAAAATCCAAATAAATAAACATCCATGCCCACCCCGATCCGTCACACCGACTTCCTCAAAAGCTGATGAGTTTAGTTGACGCCGATCCTTAAAACCCATGCGGAACGCATTATACATTTAAATTTCATGAATACTCCGGGATAGCACTCTGAAAAACCCCTTCAAACATTTTACCTACAACAGAGGTTTTAAGCTTACGGCCTATATTTCCTATCATTTTTTTGCCCCCTTTTTGAATATTGGCAAAACTTTGCTATGTGCCAATCCTTCAGTACAGCCACAAAAATTTTCCTAATCTGATAGATGTCCCCGTTTATCCCTTTAGGGGAAATGTCATTTTCCTATGTTATTCCCCTTCAATGTATTACGGAATCAGTCAGATGGGTGTTGCTATTTGGGTTTGTTCACACAGCTGATTTGGATTTTTTTTTTCGGGCGTTTTCGGGAAATTTTTCCACACTAATACATACTAATAGATTTTAAAAGTATATACAAATAATGATATTCTAAATAATTAAATACTTTTTAATAGACAAATATATAAAATTTAAAAAAAATTAAATTTAAATAAAACCACAACCAAAACCTCAGCAAAATCACGGCAAATCCTCCTCTGAAAACTGCTGCGTTGAGACAGTTTTTGGACGAGGTTTTGATGCCGATTTGGACGCTGAAAAATCAGTGTCCAAATCAGCCGCATGATCTTACCCTTAGGATATGTTCACACATATTGGAGGCATATTTCGGCGCATACTTCTGAAGCGCTGCCACTGACATTCACTTTCCCCAGCGCATCTAGAAGACCATTGCAGCTGTATGGAGAGCTCCATTCAAGTTCCCCACAGCTTACCCATTCTCCCGAATTCTACCTACTATATAGGGAAACAAAAAATGACCATAACCGGCCCCTTTCTTCGGGACTTTTGGAAGGGGGTTTTCCCCCTAGACGTAAAGGCAGCCATATTGTTTGTTCCCAGAATAGATCTAATAATTTAACCCCTTACTGACAGGTTAGGCAGGTTTTTTGGGTGTAGGGGTCAATTTTCCCGTCCGGCATTTTTAACCCCTTTAAAAAAGCGGGTGTGGAATAAGGGGGAAAGAGGAAAGGGCTGCACACCATTTTTTGCTGCCCATTTCCCCCCTGTTATGACATTGTGGTGTGTGGATCAGTTGTCATGGCAGGTGGGGGCCTAATAAAAGCCACCATGGCTGACATCCATCTTAGTACAGTGTTCTGCGATCTATTACTATTGCAAAACATTGTACAAACACTATAAAAAAAAAAAAAAAAAATTTAAAACCTTTTTTTCAATTTTAAAATAAAGCAATGAAAAAAAATGAAAAAAAAAACAAAAATTATATTTTTGCTCCTTAAAACCCGACTATTTAAACACTGTAGAAATATACCCTCAAATATAATTTCAGGGTTTTTTCATCATTTTGCATCTCTAAAATCAATTTAAAAAATGACCAAAAAGTCTTGTGTGTCCCAAAGTATTACCAATAAAAACAACACTTTTGTTTGCAAAAAAGAGCCCTCATTTGGGTCCATAGAAATAAAAAAATTATCGTCGCAAAGAATGGCCCCCCAAGCAAGCCAAAAAGTAAAAAGTACTACTCGCATAGGAAAGCATAAGGAAAACTCTAAAAATTTGCTCTTACCGGAATTGTACAGCAAAAGAAAAGAAGACTTCTGTAGCTCACCCAAAAATAGCTGGTTCGTTCCGGCAGTCCCAAGCAAATTTCCCCTTTGTGCTGGGCGCACAGGCCTAGGGGTCAAAGGCTAACAAACTTTTTAAAAGGGTTTCACTTGGTTTTAAAAATGACAGTGAACAAGGACAGAGGTCTGTCCGAAACGCGTCTGCTATGTTTCCCTTTCCATTTTTTTTATCACCTGTATGTGAAGATTACACAATAAAGATTTAGGGCGACATGTCCCAACTCGCCAACGCCAGTTTTTTGGTCTATTTTAGGCCACAACCACTTTTGACGCCGTATTCTTGATGTAAATGAACTGTCGTACACCAAAACTAGGCGCATTATACGGTGGGCACAACACATTGTAATGCGCCTAAATATGGTGCGCTGTGCGCCTCCATCACGCAATGCGCCTATTGAGGTGCATTAATGATATGTAGTGCGCCTCCGTCGCACAATGCGCCTCCGTTGCGCATTAAGTTTTCTATGCAAGGTATACCTGACGCCAGATTTTTGAGAGGATCGGACTTTCTGGCGCACTTTACACTGATTTAATGCGCCTAAAACTGGTACGGAACGCCCTTAGTCCACTATTTGAGACACTGGTCCATCTTCGTCTTTTTACCGTAATTGTGCCGAGCTGCAGAATAACGTGGTATTTCTACCAAAGTGTGAACTCCATAAAAACTAAAACCACCAAAAATGCCGCGGTTTCAATTTTTTTTCACATTACACTACAGAAAGAATTTTTTTTTCCGCTTCCCAGTACATGATATTGTACGGTCAATGGCACTAAACTGGCATTAAAAAGTACATCTTATCCCACAAACAACAAGCCCTTGTATGTCTATGTAGACAGAGAAGTAAAAAAAAAAAAAGTTATGACTTTTGGAAGGCGAGGAGGAAAAAAAACACAATGTTAAGAAAAATCTGTGCGGTGGGAATCAGAGCCACCTTAACAGCATAATGGGCCCCTGGGCAAAGCAGTACAGTGGCTCCATGGCCACTAGGCCATGCCTCTAGCCACCCCCAAACATGACACCACATGAGGCCGTGCCTCTAACCTCCCCTAACCACACATATAACGCTACCTACGTAGTAACAAACCGCTGGTGTCTTGTAGAAAGCTTGAAGTCTAAAATGAATTGGTAGGGCAGGGAGCCACTGGCTGCCTGCTCCACCATGGTTTTTAACTGTTCTCATGTCCTAAGAGTACACAAACAGTTGAATAAGCATTGACGACTCAGGGCATATGTCCTGGATTCCTAGGACAAAAATTCACCAGTTTCGGCCCTTATACTTGTGGGGCCCCTGGGCAACTGCCTAGCGTGCCCAATGGAAAAGATGGCCTTGGTGGGAATGGGTTAAATAGCTAAGCTTACCGTAGATAGATTTGTTATTGAGTTTACTGGGAACTCCCATAGACATGAGGGAAGGGTAAATTGGGGGATAATGCCCAGAGAGTGGTGGGTGTGGTGGATGTCCCCCCTCCTCATAGTGACCCTATTCTGGACTTTCACCAATTTTTGCATTTCTTGTAGGCAGGACAAACAGCGCTGATGCTGGCGGTCAGTCACGGGCGTCTGGATGTGGTGCGGGCCCTGCTGCAGTGCGGTGCGGATGTAAATGTGCAGGACCATGACGGCTCCACCGCGCTCATGTGTGCGTGTGAACACGGCCATGTGGATATCGTCAGCCTCCTACTGGCTGATCCTACCTGTGATATGACCCTCACAGATAACGTAAGTCATTGTTAGGGAACAGGGTGAACCTTCTTTTGTGCCCCCACTATATGATGACGGGGGGCCCTAGAAAGCACTAAGGTGGCCTATAATGTATTGCCCTAACAATTAACATGAAATGTCCCCAACAAAAAAAAGGGGGGATTAATTTCTGTAACCAATTGACCACCATGAAGCGTCCTAAAGAGGTTCCGCAGCAGCTCTGGCATTGCTTGGTTAGTCTCTATATCATTTGGGGTACATGCTCTCGTGGACCCCTCACTTAACTGCACTATCACATGTCTCAGCTCTTGCACAACCTCAATAAGTGACTGACACTAAAGAGGTTCTGAGGCAGCTGCTCTGTGCATTAGGCCCCATTCACATCTCGTTTTGGCTCCTATTCGCATTCGGATCTGTTAGCGCAAACATGTATCCAGCCAGATACCACGAGGGGGCCTCTCCGCGCCCATAGACTTCAGTAGGGCACATGTAGTCCTCATTGGATTATTTTTGCCCAATTTAGCGAACACATACCATTTCTGCATCAGACACACAGGCATTGTGGAGTCTGATGCAACAACCGCTAAATGTGTGCTCGCTAAATAGGACAAACATAGTCCCATTAGGACTACGCCTGCCCTATTGAAGTCTATGGGCCTGTTGCATCTCCAACGCATTTTGCGCTATTCTGATGGATACCATGAATGGGAGCCAAAAAGGAGATGTGAAAGGGTGCAGTAGACCTGATGCTGCTCCAGACAAGGTAGTAGTACATCCAGCAAGGAGAAGAAGATGAAGGTGGAAAGTGTGGGGCCACTCTGGTAGGTTTGGGTGAAGAGTGCACCCTGTACCCCAGGGGAATGCATTCTGCATAATGCTTGAAAGTATATGAAGTGATCTAGTGCTTGAAATGTAAAAAAAAAAAAAAAAAAAAAAGAAGCCTTTATTCTTTCCAAAAATAAACCCCATGTGTGTAGTCCTGAACGCGTTTCACACCAAGGTGTTCGTTTTTTGCTGTGAAAAAGAACCAACACCTCGGTGTGAAACGCGTTCAGGTCTATACACGTGGAGTTTGACCTCTTGCCTTTATGGAGAGAATAAAGGCTTTTTCTTTACTTTTCAAGCACTAATAACTTCATATACTTTCAAGCATTATGCAGAACGTATTCCCCTGGGGTACAGGGTGTACTCTTCACCAAACCTACCAGAGAGGCCCCACACTTTCAAGCGCTGGATCACTTTCTATACCTTCAAGCTAGATTCACCAAGCACTAGCGGTCTGTTCCGTGCACTTAGGTGAAAGCTATAAATGTCCTGAGGGTTGTATCGGGGAGTGCGGCTGAGCCAATGATTGATTGGGACACACATAGCCTGTACTGTACACTGTGTCTGCTTTTTAGGACGGGAGCACAGCTCTGTCTATTGCGCTGGAAGCTGGGCAGAATGACATAGCCACGCTACTCTATGCTCATAACTGCAAGTCCTCGGCTGCGGTGAGTAACACCTCTCAGGGCAACCACTCTGAATCATCCTCTTATCACCTTCAGTTATATCCTCTAGACTTTGGCTCCTATGTGTAAGCTCTCATTGGATGTACTGAGTAACACGGTCACAGAAGATGCAGTGTGAAATAGAGTATGCTCCTCCCACGACAGGGTGACACAGACAAGAGGGAGGAGCTAGGTGACAGGATACTCCTCCCACCACAGGGTGACACAGACAAGAGGGAGGAACTATGTGACAGGATACTCCTCCCACCACAGGGTGACACCAACAGGAGGGAGGAGCTACGTGACAGGGTACTCCTCCCAACACAGGGTGACACAGACAAGAGGGAGGATCTAAGTGACAGAGTCTGCTCCTCCTACCACAGGGTGACACAGACATGAGGGAGGAGCTATGTGACATGAAGTCTGCTTCTCCCACCACAGGGTGACACAGACAGGAAGGTGGAACTATGTGATATGGAGTCTGCTCCTCCCAACACAAGGTGATAGACAAGAGGGAGGAGCTATGTGACATGGAGTCTGCTCCTCCCAACACAGGGTGATACAGACAGGAGGGAGGAGTTATGTGACATGGAGTCTGCTCCTCCTACCACAGGGTGACACAGACAGGAGGGAGGAGCTATGTGACAGTCTGCTCCTCCCACTTAGGGGTGGCACAGACAGGAGGGAGGAGCTATGTGACATGGAGTCTGCTCCTCCCATCACAGGGTGACACACAGGAGGGAGGAGCTATGTGACATGGAGTCTGCTCCTCCCATCACAGGGTGACCCAGACAGGAGGGAGGAGCTATGTGATATGGAGTCTGCTCCTCCCACTTCATGGTGACATAGAGAGGAGGGAGGAGCTATATGACATGGAGTCTGCTCCTCCCACTTCATGGTGACACAGGCAGGAGGAAGGAGCTATGCGACATGGAGTCTGCTCCTCCCATCACAGGGTGACACACAGGAGGGAGGAGCTATGTGACATGGAGTCTGCTCCTCCCACTACAGAGTGACACAGACAGGAGGGAGGAGCTATGTGACATGGAGTCTGCTCCTCCCACTACAGGGTGACATAGAGAGGAGGGGGCGATGTGACATGAAGAATGCTCCTCCCACTACAGGGTGACACCAACAGGAGGGAGGAGTCTGCTCCTCCCACTACAGGGTGACACAGGCGGGAGGGTGGGACATCACTTGCAGTAATAGTAAAATTCCTGTGTCTTCTTTCTAGGGAGTGCAGAAGAATCTTAAGCCTCAGAGTGCGAACCCAAGTGATGAATCCCAATAGGAGGAGGATTTTGGGTTACGACTCTGCACCCTGGTGCTCTTCACAAGAAGGACTCGGGTGGATCGTTGCCTCTGCATGCCGTCCGGGGCCACATGGCTTCTCCTGAATCACAACACCGCAAAACCCACTATTCCTCCTGCTTCAGCACCTTGGGGAGTGGTGCTGGTGGCCTGTGGGGTGGGGGTGGAGGGTGACCGGTCAGGTGAAGGGTCACAAAGAGTTAATAATAATGTTCTTGTGGGGGAACCTGATGGATGGGGAGAGAGGACATAGAAATGGCAGAAGGTCCAGAGAAGATGCTTGTCACGAAGCCGGACTCTTATACTAGAAGATCTCTGTTTGCTGTCTAGGAAAGGAAACTTACAAACCTAATACTTCTCACAGCTGAGGTTTTGCTGCAATTGTGTCCGGTCTTGATTACCATAATTGCGCAACGCATTTCGGCGCGTATAAAGCACAAAATGCGCTGAAAAATAAGCCGTGTGAACATTCCCTAAGGGTGTATAGGGGCGGTTCCCCGGGCCAACGGTCGGCTTAAGCCGGTGGGAACAAAGGCCCTAACCCTTTCATGCTGCTGCAGATGCTTTTACCGCATATGAAGAAACGGTGCAGAGTGTTATTCCATTGCAGAGCGCCAACTGGATGTCATGGGAGCCAGGGAACTGATGAAGGCCTCCTTGATTGCCACCTTACAGCTCCTATTACATCCTACTTCAGACAAGGTCTAATAGGAGAGCCAATAGTGTACACTTCTTTGTAATATATTACTATTGAAGAACAGTGTATACGTGACCAGGCCCTCAAGTGGTCAAGTATCCTAGAGGGACTAAAAGTACAAAAAAAGAGTTTTTAAAATAATATATATTTACAAACACACACATTATAAAAAACACACACACACAAATATATATATTATATATATAGATATTTTTATAAACACACATAATATAAACACACACACATATATACATACACACATATATAGATATATAGATACACACACACGTGTGTATATGTATATATAATGTGTGTATAAATACATTTGTGTATATATGTAAATAAACACGCACAGTACCTCAGGGTGTTGGCAATCTTCTTATAGCCTAACCTATCTTTATGTTGAGCAACTTTTCTTTTTTTCAGATCTTCAGTTCTTTGCCATGAGGAGCCAGTGACCAGTATGAGAGAGCGTGAGAGTAAAAATATCAAATTTAACACACCTGCTCCCCATTCACCACTGAGACCTTATAACACTAACGAGTCATAAGACACCATGGAGGGAAAATGGCAAAATTGGGCACAATTTGTCCATTTTCACTTAGGGGTGTACTCACTTTTGTTGGTCTCCATGCTTCTTCGCTAGATAGAGTGTAGCAAAGCCTCAGCTGTAATAGCATTAGATCTGTACAGGTTTTTAGGTAGCAATGTTTTCATTCACTGACAGCAAGCAGAAGAACAGAAACAAAATATATAAAAAAAAGTTGTAGAACTTTTCAGGATGCAACAATTAAGCTTAATTTACATAAATCTGTAAAACCCCTAATGTTTAATCCATGGAATTTTAAAGGAGAGTTTGCATGAATTATCCGGCTTCTCTGATTGCAAGGGGATCTCTTCTACCTTTGGGTAATCTCACCAACCATGATCCTTTCACTGACTTGGGGATCTCTGCAGATAAGCTAACCCCACCTACTTTCTTAAAGGGGGAAGAGATTCCCACTGATGTTCAGGTGGTTTAAAGGGCAACTCCACCTTTATATACAGTGTGTATAAGTGCTGGACATGTCTGCAATAGCTGAGCTTTCCTTTAAATTTTGACGGGGACCCATGGGGGCTCTATGAGTGTTTAATGGCAACAGAAACGTGAGGTGACGGGATGTAAATGTACGTATGCTCAGATGTGTAGATGGACTGTTATTATGAAGGGCAATGGACCTCAGGTGCCAGAACTAGTGCAGATGTAAAGGTTGGTCAGTTGTCTATAGGCACAAATCAGATGCTGATCCTAATTATAACATGCAAGCTGTGACCCTCTCCCCTTGTGGTTCACTCTGTACTAGTTTTTTGTCTATGATGAGGCCCATTGAGTTTTGAGGACTTTCTCTCAGGCGCTGCCATACACCTGCCATCTAAGCTCCTTCCATAAGTTTAAGCAATAATCTTTCTGATATTGGTTGTACTAGAGGCACTGCTATATATATATTTTTGTTATCCATACTTATATGTGAGATGATTGACTACCTGTATTGTATGAAGGTTATCACTATATAAATATATGTATATAAATAAATGGCTATAAATCCACCTCATGCCTGCCTGTGTGCAATGTATAGACCTACTCTGTCCTTCAGGTTATGCTTGGTCTTTTAGATCATGTTTTGCTTTCTGCTTTATCCTCTGGGTCATAGGCTGCATCATCTAAGTAATGCTCCATCTTCTGTGTCTTGCTCTATTCTCTGGATCCTGCTCCATCTTCTGGGTCTTGCTCCATCTTCTGGGCCCGGCTCCATCTTCTGGGCCTTGCTCTATTCTCTGGATCCAGCTCCATCTTCTGGGCCTTGCTCCATCTTCTGGGCCTTGCTCCATCTTCCGGGCCCGGCTCCATCTTCCGGGCCCTGCTCCATCTTCCGGGCCCTGCTCCATCTTCCGGGCCCGGCTCCATCTTCCGGGCCCTGCTCCATCTTACCGGACCCGCTCCATCTTCCATTTTCGGGGTCATCTACTATCCTCTAGATCATGCTTTATCCCCTGGGTCTTATGCTCTATTATCCACTATCATTTAAGTTTAGGTCATGCTCTATCATTGGGGCCATATGCACAATCACCTCCTAGTGAATGCTGCATCTTATGGATCATGCTTGGTCCTTGGTCATACTCTATCCTCTAGGCCATATTCTGTTCTCTGGGTCATGCCCTATCCTTGGGGTCTTGCTCAGTCCTCTACATCATTCTCTGTCCTCTGGGTTACACTCTTTTCAATGGTTCACACTTCATCCTTTGGGTTATGTTCTCTATCCTCTGGATTATGCTCTATTCTCTGAGTCATATTTCGGTCATATGCAGTATTCTCTGGGTCAGATCTGCTATCCTATAACCATGCTCTATTATTTAGATCAGGGGTGACAAACACAGTGGGACAATTTTTTTTTTTTTTTAATTCAACAAAGTTTATTGCATACATTCACACTGGGGTGGGAAGGGTGGTGGAGGGGACAAGAGGGAGGGGGAGGTAGAGATATGGATTCTCAGAATCATAAAGACAAGGCCATGTCTATATAGTAAGGGAACGAAACACAGGTGAATTTTTGTATTGAAGCCAGGGCGCCAAAGCCCCATAAGTTTTCATACATAAGGCCCAGTGTCCTCATAAGCGTGCTAGCCCCTGTGTATCAGAACTTGCTGATGTGTTGGCATATTTGTGTCAGTCATGGTGCCACATAACAGTGCTAGCCACAATGTACCCATAAGAGTTATGGCCACTGTTTACCTAACATCGCTTGCCAGCGTGACCATATCAGTGCTAGCAATAGTGCCCAAATATCAGTGCTAGCTATTGTGTACACATAAGTGTCAGCCATGACAGTACCAGTTCTGTGTCTCAATAACAGGTGCTGTCAAGTTGATTTCGAATCATAGCAACCCCATAGACCAGACCTGGGCATTGTACGACCTGCAGGCCACATACGGCCCTCTAACTCGCTCTGCCAGGGTGAGATTTCCCGACATTACACGCGTCTCAATAGTCCCCGCTCCACCACCATCCGACAACCGTTAAGGTTCCAAGTCGATACCGGTCGCTAAGCTATCGGCCTGGGACCAAGTGGCGACGGCGCCAGGGACTAAATTTATGTGCGTCCCCTGGAGCCACATACAGTTGCAGGTTTCTGCTGAGCCGAGAGTGTGGGCTCTCCGCTCCGCAGAGTACTCCGGTGGCACGAGAGTGTCAGCATGCTGCCTACACAGCCTGATAACGTCACACCGCCTGTACAGAAAGAAGCTGGAGAACAGCGGGAGCTTCAGGTAGAGGAGAAAAGGCGAGTACTGTTTTTCATTTTTAATTAGCCCTCTCTACCTGCTGGGGGACCTATAACCTGCCTATATACCTGCAGGTGAATATATAACCTGCCTATATACCTTCTGGGGGACCTATAACCTGCCTATATACCTTCTGGGGGATATATAACCTGCCTATATACCTTCTGGGGGACCTATAACCTGCCTATATACCTAAAGGGCGACCTATAACCTGCCTATATACCTGCAGGGGGAAATATAACCTGCCTATATACCTTCTGCGGGAAATATAACCTGCCTATATATCTGCTGTGGGACATATAAACCTGCCTATATACCTGCTGGGGGATATATAACCTGCCTATATACCTGCTGGGGGACCTATAACCTGCCTATATACCTACGGGGGGGGATATATAACCTGAATATATACCTACTTGGGGATATATAACCTGCCTATATACCTACTGGGGGACCTATATAACTGCTGTGGGACATATAACCTGCCTATATACCTGCTGGAGACCTATAACCTGCCTGTATCCCTACTGGGGGACCTATAACCTGCCTATATACCTACTGGGGAACCTATATCCTGCCCATATACCTACTGGGGGACCTATAACCTGCCTATATATCTACTGGGGGACCTATAACCTACCTATATACCTACTGGGGGACCTATAACCTGCCTATATATCTACTGGGGGACCTATAACCTGCCTATATATCTACTGGGGGACCTATAACCTGCCTATATAACTGCTGGGGGACCTATAACCTACCTATATACCTAGGGGGGGTCCTATAACCTTCCTATATACCTACTGGGTACCTATAACCTGCCTATATACCTACTGGGGGACATATAACCTGTATACCTACCTACTGGGGGGACCTATAACCTGCCTATAAACCTACTATGGGACCTATAACCTGCCTATATACCCACTGGAGGACATATAACCTATATACCTACCTACTGGGGGACCATATTACCTATACTGGGGGACATATAGCTAACTGTGTTGTGAAGTCGCTAACAGTCGTTAAGCCAGTTGTTAAGGCCTTATCAATTGACTCCAGGGTCTATAGTATATAGGTATTGGGTAGAACTGAGTTAAACATTAAAACACATTAGTTTGGCCCTCTAAAACCATTCCAATTTCTCATGTGGCCCCCATGGGAAAAGCAGTTGCCCACCCCTGCCATAGGTGGTTGTTCTGAACTATCAAGAGTGCATGCTGCAGTATCCAAATCACAGTGCAAGCCACAGCATGCCCCTGACGGTCCAGTAATACCCCGTTATCCGTCATTTCGCTGTTACGTCACCATCAATGTTGTGTTGTATGTGTTTTGCAGATACGTCGCTCCACACACAGTACAGTATCTGCTTAAGGGCCGTGCATATATTATTCAATGCAGCTACTGTACTGTGTCTCCAGCTCGCCCTTCTCACTGCAGTAGCAGAGAAAATAGGGAGTGGGTGTAACGTGGTTATAGCGGTTTTTTTTTTCTGTTCAGTGCTTCGTCTGCCTAGCAACAGTGACGTATTAGGGGAGGAGGAGCGGACTTAGGGGAGAGATGCTAGACAGAGAGCTATGGAGGAAGCATGGAATGAAGAGCTCTGATCCAGAAAGTCAGTATCCCCGAGTGGACTTGCTCCTGGTGACTTGCATCCTCACTACAACAGGGAAGTACAGTATTGCGAGTCGGATGCTTGCTTGAAGCATGGCAGAGCGCAGCGCTAAACGCGCTAGTGACAAGCGCATAGCCAAGAGAAGTCGCAAGAGCTACAGCTTAGAACTAAAGTTAGACCTGATCCGTCGAATCGAAAGCGGTGCCAGCGCCGCTGAAATCGGCCGCAGCTTCGCGCTTCCGGCCAGCACAGTCCGCTCCATCAAAAAGGAAGCCGCAAGTATCCGTGCTTGTGTTCAACGCTGCACCCTGCTATCATCGAAGTTAGTGACGAAAAAACGCAACCCACTACTGGAGAATATGGAACATCTACTGGCGATTTGGATTCAAGAAATGAATCGCATGAAGTCGCCCATAAGCCAAGCTGTCATCACGGAGAAGGCGATGAGTCTGTACAGAGAGCTGAAATCAACGGAAGCCTCAGAATCCGCTAATCCGGCACCGACTGCAGCGGAGGAAGACTTTAAGGCCAGTCGCGGGTGGTTCGACCGATTCAGGAAGCGGCAAAATCTTCACAAACTGAAGATGAATGGAGAACTCGGTCGTGCGGATGCAGAAGCAGCTGAAAATTTCATTCCCGAGCTCCGAGAGATCATCGAAGAAGGTGGTTATTC
This sequence comes from Phyllomedusa bahiana, assembly GCA_025379985.1. Classification (NCBI taxonomy): domain Eukaryota; kingdom Metazoa; phylum Chordata; class Amphibia; order Anura; family Hylidae; genus Phyllomedusa; species Phyllomedusa bahiana. The sequence goes on from JAODAL010043896.1 coordinate 21,922, forward strand.
TGCAAAACAAGTTTTCAACGTGGCCGAAACGGCTCTGTTTTGGAAGCGGATGCCATCACGGAGTTACATGTCAAGGGAAGAGAAGGTCGCGCCAGGGTTAAAAGCCGAGAAAGACCGGGTGACGATTTTGCTGGGCGGAAACGCAGAAGGTGATTGCAAATTAAAACCTCTCCTTGTGTGCCAGAGTGAAAATCCAAGAGCCACCAAGAGTCACCCCAAATCTAGACTTCCTGTTTTGTGGAAAAGCCATAAAAAAGCTCGGATCACAAGCCTCATTTTGCAGGACTTTTTTGCTCGTTACTGTGTGCCATTTTGGAGAGACTACTGCAGGAGAGAGAATCTCGATTTCAAAATTTTACTTTTGATGGACAATGCAACGTCTCACAAGTTAGATTACCAGAGCCTCTGCCCCAACATTAAAGTGGTCTTTCTGCCTCCCAACACCACCGCTCTTCTGCAACCGTTGGACCAAGGTGTGATTGCAACAGTGAAGTCGTATTATCTCCGGCGCACATTTCGCCAGATGATCGATGAAACTTCTGCAGAAGGTAAAATCAAAATTCGTTATTTCTGGAAAAAATTCAACATTATGGACTGCATCGATAACCTAGCGGAATCATGGGAAGAGGTCACCAAGAGATGTGTGAACGGTGCGTGGCGCAAGCTGACGCCTCATTTCGTGGATGAGCGCAACGGCGTTGAGGACATCGGTTCTGTGCATCAGAGCATTGCGTCGCTCGCGAATGCTGTTGGCTTCGATGAAGTTGACGAAGACAATGTGCGGGAATCGCTAGAAGATCGCAAAGAAGATCTGACATTGGAAGAATTGATGGAACTGGACCAACGAGCGGCAAGACAAGGGAGCAAAGAGGAGGAAGAGATGAAAGAAACCAAAACGTTCCCTGTTGCGAAGTTGCGAGATGCTTTAACCTTATTGGAGATGGCCTCGAACATCTTTCAAGAAAATGATCCTATTTTAGAACGTTCCCTCAAGGTCAGCAGGGCCTTAGAGGAAGCAGTTACTTGCTATAGAGAAATTTACCGCTCCAAGCTCCGGACAAGCAGACAAATGACGCCGGATGCTTTCCTAGCAAACCCAACCCATGTTGGCAATTTTGCAGAACCTATACCAGTGGACACCAGCGAAGATGACCCGGACGATCAGTCTCCCATTCCGTCGGAAGAACTTGCATCTAAATAAATTACAGTACAGGTACAGTAACGTCAGTGTTCAGGTTTAAGGTTTAGTTTAAAGAGGTTTCACCACCATAGACAGTGATGGCATATGACTAGGATATGCCATCACTGTCTGATAGGTGCAGGTACCACCATTCAGTGACCATATAGTGGTAGTTACCAGTGTACACAGGCTCTGCAGACTGTATGTTACCTCCATACAGTGATCATCTAATGGTATATACCAGTGTACACAGGCTCTACAGACTTTATATTACCTCCATACTGTGACCAAATAGTGGTAGCTACCAGTGTACACAGGCTCTGCAGACTGTATATTACCTCCATACAGTGACCATATAGTGGAAGATACCAGTGTACACAGGCTCTGCAGACTGTATATTAGCTCCATACAGTGACCATATAGTGGGAGGTAGCAGTGTACACAGGCTCTGCAGACTGTATGTTACCTCCATACAGTGACCATATAGTGGTAGACACCAGAGTACACAGGCTCTGCAGATTCTATGTTACCGCCATACAGTGACCATATAATAGCATATACTAGCGTACACAGGTTCTACAGACTGTATATTACCTCCATACAGCGACCATATAATGGTTGTACACCAGTGTACACAGGATCTGCAGACTGTATATTACCTCCATACAGTGACTATATAGTGGTAGACACCAGTGTACACAGGATCTGCAGTCTGTATATTACCTCTATAAGTGACCATATAGTGGTAGATACCAGTGTACACAGGCTCTGCAGACTGTATATTAACGCAATACATTGACCATGTAGTGGTATATACCATGGTACGCAGGTTCTGCAGACATATAAGTCATCACAGGGCAGTTACATATAGGAACTCACAGGTGATGTCTTTTCTGATGAGTCGTTCTTTCTTTTCGTTCTTCATCCGGTCCAGACCCCCATGGCGACTTCTCTCGGCCACAATTCAGAATTTACCACACAAACATGTTAGCCACCAAAAGTGGAAATGCCCCCAACCAACTATAAAGCCCTCATTTGTGCCACCAGTAGGAAGGAACACATCCAAAATAGTAGCCAGCCCACACCTTCCCCCCAGAAAAGGCAGGCGTATAGGTAGATTAAACCCTAACAATTCGATAAGTGGCAGACTTCTCCGATTAAATAGGTAAAGTTCCTCTTCAGTATAGCCCCCCCCCAATAGGTAGCTATATAACGCCCACATTAGCTAGTTGAAAGAAACCCTATACTGAAGGCACCAGTAGTTGGGTGTATATATAGGGCCCCCAGTAGCTAAGTAGGTATATATAGGGCCCCCATTAGTTAGGTAGATATTTATAGGGCCCCCCAGCAGTTAGATAGGTATATATAAGGCCCCCAGTAGATGGGTATATATAGGGCCCCCTCAGTATATATATATATAGTCCCCAATAGTTAGGCATCCCAGTGGTTAGGTAGGTATATATTTGGCCCCCATTATATATAGGGCCCTCCGTAGTCAGGTAGGTATATATAGGACCCTTGGTAGTTAGGTAGATATTTATAGGGCCCCCCAGTAGCTAGATAGGTATATATAAGGCCCCCAGTAGATGGGTATATATAGGGCCCCCTCAGTGTGTATATATATATATATATATATATATATATATATAGTCCCCAATAGTTAGGCATCACAGTAGTTAGGTAGGTCTATATATGGCCCCCAGTATATATAGGGCCCTCAGTAGTCAGGTAGGTATATATAGGACCCTTGGTAGTTAGGTATATATAGGGCCCCTTGGTAGTTAGGTAGGTATATATAGGGCCCCCTGGTATTTAGGTAGGTATATATATATAGGGTCCCCTGTAGTTAGTTAGGTATATATAGGGCCCCCAGCAGTTAGGCAGGTATATATAGGGTCCCCCAGTAGCTAGGTAGGTATATATATAGGGCCTTCTGTAGATAGGTATATACAGGGCCCCCAGCAGTTAGGTATGTATATATAGGGCCCCCTGTAGTTAGTTAGGTATATATAGGGATGCTAGTATGTAGCTAGGTATTTATATAGGGCCTGCCAATTTAAAATGAATAATAATATTTACCTCTTCTCTGCATTTCTCTTTGAATCCGGAGCTAGCGGTATGACGTCATCACGCTGCCAGTTCTGCCGTCTACTAAGTCCTAAGCCTAGAGATAGGCTTAGGGCCTAGTACAGGAAGCAGCGCGATTACGTCATTACATGAGTGTATTCTGGCCATGCAGCCGCAGTCGCGGTGATTGCTACATCGCTGGGTCTATGTGATCCAGTGATGCAGCTGAGTGGCGGGGAGGTCCCGTGGACCCACCTGGCTCAGGGGCCCAGTCACTGCGACTCCTGTAGCTAGGCCACTGGATAGGGCCCCTGAAAGTTAAACAGCAGACTGGAGAGCCAGTCGGGGGACCCTATATAGGTGTGGGCCCCAGAATTGCACCTACCAGACAATGATGGCATATCCTAGTGATGGTGGTACAGCACAGTAGGACCCCTTTCATAAGCAGTGCAGTAAGGTTGTCTTTTCATATTTGCCTACAGATTACCACACGCTTGCGCAGGTGTTTCAGCATCGGTACGGTCGGCACAGGCAATGATTTGGAGCGCAACCATCATCTAATACACTACTGTGCATTGTTCTTTATGCCTTGTTACCCTCTAATATATAGGGGGTTGGAGTTATACTTGTGTTGGGACTGTCTAGCACAGTGGGCGGCCATGGGAGGCCAGGATAGGAGGTGCCCTGGTTATGGCAAGGGAACAGTTTATAGCGCAGGCAGTTTTGGGCCTGTGTATGTGTTAGCACCGTTGGGTTGTTATGTGAGGCGGGGTAGTGGCAGAGAAGGAGTTAAGGATTTAGTGACAGATAGAGTTGGGCCCTTAGACTGGGTTCACACGGCACTGACACGGACGGATTTTCTGTCCGGTATTTAGTCTTTTTTTGCATGTAAGGGGACGGCTTCTGTCTGTGTTTTGCGGATTCAAGCCGTCTCCCTTCACATTCACATGTTTCACCCGGAAACCAGGTGGAAGAATGAACATTCAGTGTAAAAAAACATCCGGTAGAAAATCCGTGCAGTGTGGACTCCTGTACGGATTTTCTATTTAAGTCAATGCAAAAGGTTGACAGTCGCTTTACAAATCCAAAAACCATCTGTAATTGCGACTGAAAACACTGCTGTGGGGATGTACCGTGAGGGTATGTTCACACGGCTTATTTTGACGCATATTTGTGCGCGCATTGCGCTTTATACGTGGTGAAATGCGCGCCGCAATTACGGTAATTCATAGCTCTCATAGAGACTTATGGATTACGCTTCGTCTTCCCGGGCGTTCAATACGATCGTATTGTACGTCCGGGAGAGAAGGGTCAATTGTTCACGGCACTTACGCACCACTGACAATGCATGTTAATGGGGCCGGCGTATTGCGGCGCCTACAGTATGCGCCCCAATACACCGTGTGAACTTACCCTAAGTGTGCAGTGAGTCAGGAAAAGCTGGTGGGGTAATCAGCAAGCTTGAGGGATGGAGCAGGGCTGAGGAGAAGGGGGACAGCTTGTGCAGAGGGGGAAAATGCAGTTGGTGACAGGGAGTTCTGAGTCAGTGTTCAGGGAGAGCAGACAGGATAGAGAAGCGTGTCCCTCAGGGAAGGAATGCAGAGGCCATGAGGGGCGGCAGATATTTGTGGCTGTCATTCGCAGAGGGCAGGAAGCCATGTTCCTGTAAATAGTTCCAGTTAAAGCAGAAGCCTGGGAGAGGCAGGGGAAAGGTCCCCACCTCCAGAGGCGGCAGTGTCCGGAGGAAAGACACCGATCCGAGAGAGGCCGGGGAAAGGTCCCCATATCCAGAGGCAGCAGTGTCCGTAGGAAAGACACCGATCCGGGAGAGGCCGGGGAAAGGTCCCCAAATCCAGAGGCAGCAGTGTCCGGAGGGAAGACACGGATCCGAGAGAAGCCGGGGAAAGGTTCCTGCATCCAGAGGGAAGACACCGATCCGGGAGAGGCCGGGGAAAGGTCCCCACGTCCAGAGGCGGCAGTGTCCGGAGGAAAGACACCGATCCGGGAGAGGCCGGGGAAAGGTCCCCACGTCCAGAGGCGGCAGTGTCCGGAGGAAAGACACCAATCAGGGAGAGGCCGGGGAAAGGTCCCCACGTCCAGAGGCAGCAGTGTCCGGTGGGAAGACACGGATCCGAGAGAAGCCGGGGAAAGGTTCCTGCATCCAGAGGGAAGACACCGATCCGGGAGAGGCCGGGGAAAGGTCCCCATATCCAGAGGCAGCAGTGTCCGGAGGGAAGACACGGATCCGAGAGAGGCCGGGGAAAGGTCCCCATATCCAGAGGCAGCAGAGTCCAGAGGGAAGACACCGATCCGGGAGAGGCCGGGGAAAGGTTCCTGCATCCAGAGGGAAGACACCGATCCGGGAGAGGCCGGGGAAAGGTCCCCATATCCAGAGGCAGCAGTGTCCGGAGAAAAGACACCGATCCGGGAGAGGCCGGGGAAAGGTCCCCTTATCCAGAGGCAGCAGTGTCCGGAGGAAAGACACCGATCAGGGAGAGGCCGGGAATGGTCCCCACGTCCAGAGGCAGCAGTGTCCGGAGGAAAGACACCGATCCGGGAGAGGCCGGGGAAAGGTCCTCACTTCCAGAGGCAGCAGTGTCCGGAGGAAAGACACCGATCCGGGAGAGGCCGGGGAAAGGTCCTCACTTCCAGAGGCAGCAGTGTCCGGAGGAAAGACACCGATCCGGGAGAGGCCGGGGAAAGGTCCCCTTATCCAGAGGCAGCCGTGTCCGGAGGAAAGACCCCGATCCGGGAGAGGCCGGGGAAAGGTCCTCACTGCCAGAGGCAGCAGTGTCCGGAGGAAAGACACCGATCCGAGAGAGGCCGGGGAAAGGTTCCTGCATCCAGAGGAAAGACACCGATCCAGGAGAGGCCGGGGAAAGGTCCCCATATCCAGAGGCAGCAGTGTCCGGAGTAAAGACACCGATCTGTGAGAGGCCAGGAATGGTCCCCATGTCCAGAGGCAGCAGTGTCCGGAGGGATGACACGGATCCGGGAGAGGCGAGGAATGGTCCCCACGTCCAGAGGCAGCAGTGTCCTGAGGGAAGACACCGATCCAGGAGAGGCCGGGAATGGTCCCCATGTCCAGAGGCAGCAGTGTCCGGAGGAAAGACACCGATCTGGGAGAGGCCGGGAATGGTCCCCATGTCCAGAGGCAGCAGTGTCCGGAGGAAAGACACCGATCTGGGAGAGGCAGGGGAAAGGTCCCCACCTCCAGAGACGGCAGTGTCTGGAGGAAAAACAGAGACCTGGGGAGCAGCGGGAGGAGAACAGCAGGAGACCTGAGGCCTAGTAGAAGGACACTACTGAGAGGGTCAGGTAGAGCAGTGAGGAAGGTTAGAGGAGAACCCCTCGTGAGCGGTGTGTGGCTGCTGAAGCTGCTGGGTGTCATGACACAGAACTACTGGATGTAATGCAGACAGTTGGTGAAGGCCAGAAGTAAAAACCTTGTTTATTACCTCCAGTTCACTACACGTCCCACATCACACCTCTCCCCGTAATACAAAAGAACTCTGGTAATGGTGGTTGCTACGAGCAATGGGCGGACGCAGTTGGGAAGCCGCTATAGCCGCCACCATTACAAATACACTACTGTACATTGTTCTTTATGCCTTGTTACCCTCTAATACAAGTACTGTGCATTGTTTTTTATTCCTTGTTGCACTGTTACATTAAACTGTACTATACGGTACTTTTTTCTTCTGCCTCGTTATTCATTGTTTCGCTATCCATTGCACTTTTCTGGAACGTAACCACCGCGGGTAACAGGATATCCCTGTATGTGACCGCTAAAACTGTACCAGACAGCCAGTCACAGTGCTCTCATAACAAAGCCCTCATCAAAGTGTTAGCCATAGTGCCCAGATGTTAATGTCAATAACAATGTATTGATAACAGGACGAGCTACTGTGGCCACATAACAGTGCCAGTCTTGGTGCTGTGTAACAGTGAAAGTCACAGTGCACATACACTACTCAGAAAAAGTTTGGGATATTTGGATTTTGGTTGAAATTTCAGGTTGAACATAAAATTTATTTTAAAATACACTAAATGAGCCGATCTCTCCCCTTTAGATGCACTTGTCCAACTGTTCAATGTTTCAGTACTTTTTGCACAACAGTTGTTTGATCCTTGAATCTCCCAATAAATTTAGGGGATCTATTTGAATTGGGATTTAAACAGTCCTCCTCATCCTGCTGTTCACATTGTGACATCATGAGACCAAGACAACACCTTCAAGCAGGATGCTCTCAGACAGAAGTGGCCACTGAGCTTAGAGTGTCATCAGCAGGTTGTATCAGATACAGAGCGACTGGAAGAGTCACAGAAAGCCAAAGAAGTGGACTTCCTTTGGCTCCATCACACACTGATGAGCGCTTCACTGTAACCAATGTCCTGCGGAGCCGGATGATGAATGTCACTCAACTCCAGGCACGTTTAAGGGAAGTGAGAGGCACCAAGTGTCACGTCAGACCATACATAACTGTTTACATCAGCGTGGTCTGTGTCTTAGATGACCTGACCAAGCACAAGCATCATCGTCTTGCATGGACCAGGGAACATCTACGCTGGATGAGGGACCAGTGGTCCTCAGTGCTGTTCAGTGATAAAAAATCGAGCAGAAATAATGGCCGCAAACAATGCTGGAGAAGTCAGGGAGAGCGCTGTGGATCAGCCAGGTCAGGTACACTTACCGGTCGTCTAGCACACAGACCACGCTGATGTAAATGATTATGTATGATTAGACATGATACTTGGTTACTTCTCAAAAGCCAAATATCTCCAACTTTTTGTAAGCAGTGTATATCAGTGTCAGCCAGTTTACCCATAGGAGTTATGAGCAATCTGTTTTTCGGAACAGTGCTTGTCAATATGACCATATCAATGCCACCAATCTCAGAGTGGCCCTCAGGAGAGCAGTTAAAGGGGTTGTCTCACTACAAGGATTGCTGCTTTTTATTTTAAAGATCTTGCAAAAACAAGTCACTTTGCAATGTGTGTCCATTAACAGTGTCCTACCTATTCCTAGATATCCCCTCTTGTATGGGCTGCATCAGCTCCTCAGGTCGCTATAGCTACATACCTGTTTTATCTATCCTGATAGAAACAATATATGGTTATGCACATCCAAAAAAACATTTAAACAAAAAAAACTAACATAGGCGCAACACTGGTGCGGCTGTAGTATACATACATATTCCAATAACAGTGGCACACTATAAACAGGAGCACTATCAAAGGGGACATAGGAATTTTGAAAAAAAAAGCATTTCTGCTATCTAGGATATATAAAAAAAAAATTGAGATTCTCAGTTCACATTTTTAATCAAAACAGCTAAAGCCATCCCAGAACTTCAACAGGATCTCAAGGCAGGTGGTCCTACACTATTGTTAGGCCTCGTTCACACGGCTTATTTCGCCGCGGATTTGCCGACGGATTGACGATCGTCAATCCGTTGGCAAATCAGTCAGAAATAAGTAACAGCCTATTTTCTATTGATTTCAATAGAAAATACGGCTCGTCGTTCACACGACGCGTATTTCCGTGCCGGATTGCCGCCGCGGATTGACGACGGCAATCCGGACGGAAAAACAATGTGCATGTCAATCATTTACGGACGGATTCACCACCTACAATGATTGGAGATGGTGAATCCGTCAGGAAATCAGTTACAAATACGTTCCACACTTAGTGACACTTATTTGCAACTGATTTTCAACTGATTTCAGAACGTATTTACGATCGGCAATCCGATGTAAATACGTTCTGAAATAAGCCGTGTGAACATAGCCTTACACTATTATTACCTCTCATGGACTCTGTTCAGACTTCCATACTTCAGGGAGTGAAGGCACCGACTTTTGAACACACTGCACTGATTTAAAACCTGTCAAGGTGGGTGGAGTGCAAAAAAACAAAATGGAGGCAGCCACTCCTCCAAACTCAAACTAGAAGCAATATATGGTTATGCACATCCCCAAAAACATTTTTGAAAAAAATTAACATAAGTGCAACACTGGTGCGGCTAAAGTATACATACATATTCAAATAACAGAGGCACACTATAAACTGGAGCACTATCAAAGGGGACATAGGAATTTTGAAAAAAAGCATTTTTGCATTCTAGGATATATGAAACGTTTTTTGAGGTTCTCAGTTCACATTTTTGATCAAAACTGTTTAAGCCACCTCCGAACTTCAACGGGATCTCAAGGCAGGTGGTCCTACACTATTGTTACACTATTGTTACCTCTCATGGACTCTGTTCAGACTTTTGCACTCCACCCACCTTTACAGGTTTTAAATCAGTGCAGTGTGTTCAAAAGTCGGTGCCTTCACTCCCTGAAGTATGGAAGTCTGAACAGAGTCCATGAGAGGTAACAATAGTGTAACAATAGTGTAGGACCACCTGCCTTGAGATCCCGTTGAAGTTCGGAGGTGGCTTAAACAGTTTTGATCAAAAATGTGAACTGAGAATCTCAAAAAAATTTTCATATATCCTAGATAGCAGAAATGCTTTTTTTAAAATTCCTCTTTGGAATTTTGGAATAATCATCTATTCTGATAGGCTGCCAGCACTGGTTTCTATAGCTACAGACCTGTTCAATCTCTCCTGATAGGCTGCCAGCACTGGTTTCTATAGCTACAGACCTGTTCAATCTCTCCTGATAGGCAGCCAGCACTGGTTTCTATAGCTACAGACCTGTTCAATCTCTCCTGATAGGCTGCCAGCACTGGTCGCTATAGCTACAGACGTGTTCGATCTCTTCTGATAGGCTGCCAGCACTGGTTTCTATAGCTACAGACCTGTTCGATCTCTCCTGATAGGCTGCCAGCACTGGTTGCTATAGCTACAGACCTGGCTTCTACTGCAGCCAAGTGGAAGCCAGTAAACATACCGCTGAATTAAAAATGAAACCAAGAAAACAGGACTGAGGTGATATGAATCAATGTAGTGAGACAACCCCTTTAAAGCCCCCAGAGGACCCTCAGCATGGCCGACTCCAGGTCATAATAGTGCTGGGGCTGCTTTCGGAAAGAAAAAACAGAGAAAAAAAAAGTGGCAGAAAACAAGAGTCATGTGCAGTATAGGTAATCATTTACAGTAGCTGTAGAATGAACCCCAAGATTCAACTCTACTGGGGGGACCCAGGCACTTCAGCCCAACATTGGATGCTACCAACAATGCTCAAATATTTAAGCCCCATAAGAATGCTAGTTACTGTGTTCACATAACAGTGCCAACCACCTATCCTGTATATCCATAACAGTCCAAGAGACAGTATACAAATAACAGTGCCATCCACAGCCTGCCCCTAACAGTAAATGACGGCTATAACAGTGCCAGCCAGTCACAGTGCCCCCATATAGCCCCAATAAAAGTGCTAACCATTAATGAAAAACCCTATGCAAGCCACAGTATTGATAACCAGACTAGCTACTGTGTCCACACTACAGTGCCAGCCATGGCACCATCTAACAGTGTGAGGCACCATGTGCACATAGCAGCGACCCCATGAAAGTCATGGCCACTAGATTTGCATGACATTGTCGGTCAGTGGGGTCCATAACAGTGCTAGCAACATTCCTTTCATCAATGCCAGTGCCCCTCAAACCAGCATTCACAGTCACCCCTTCAAAGTGCCAGCCACACGCATCATGGAAGTATTTCTACAGTCTGAAGCATAAGAGGCCGGTCCCTGCTGCATCACCTTTGAAGCACCATTTCTAGTGCCCTGACAGCAGTGATGAATATATGGATCCCATCTGCACCGCCTGGGAGTTACCAGTCAGTGCACCGTCCTGTGCACCATATAAAACAAGGCTGGGGCACTCAGTTACAGTACAACAATTTACTTGTCAGGAGGAACAACAGAGGAACGACACATTCCAAAGCTAAAACAAACAAATTCTAATTTTATAACACTGAAAAAGCAGAAATGTATCTGAATCTGTCTGAGCTAACTTGTGATATATTACAGTTATGAAAAATGGCCACTTGATGGCAGTGTGCAACAATATAATGTAACTCAATACTAACAATAATCACACTGCACTGTATAATGATAGCCAGTATCTATACACTGATAATAATCACACTGCACTGTATAATGATAGCCAGTATCTATACACTGATAATAATCACACTGCACTGTATAATGATAGCCAGTATCTATACACTGATAATAATCACACTGCACTGTATAATGATAGCCAGTATCTATACACTGATAATAAC
>JAODAL010043897.1:0-33408 GCA_025379985.1 Phyllomedusa bahiana
CAGCGCAGTTTTGGTGCATTTTTAGCTGCGCCCCAATTAAACGCCTATTTTTACCAGCAGTGTTCGGGGATTTAAAATACAGTAATTAAAATTAGTTTTTAAAAAATACTTGTCAGTATTTTATTTTTGTAATCAAAAATTTTTTGATTCAGTATTTTGATTTGAAATTTAAAATTTTACTTTTAGGAATATTTTTTATTTTAATTACTTTCTAAAAAAAACAAATGTTGTAATTTAAATAACCCCCCTCCCCCATTTAAAAAAAAACAACAGGGGCGAGTCACGTCATCACTCCTTTTTCTCTATCTCGTGCGAGGTGCATGGGGGAGGGAAAATTCCCAGCGCGTTCCAGCAACGAAAGTCCGCCTTGATGAAGCGTGATTTATTTTTAGTTTTAATCATCCCGATCGCGAAACCCTTCTGTAAAATTATTTTTAATTTGATTTTAAAAGGGGGGGGAGGGGGGGGGGGGAAATCCACCATTGCAGAAAAAAAAGTCTGGTCATGTGCATTACACTTAGTAACCCTGTGCCTATATAATAGCATTTAACCCATCATTCCCTCAAATTAACCCCCTGTGTGCCTCAAAAAAGATTAAATGATATGGGGAGAGACATGGGGGGTAATAATTAGGTATTTCAAAATTAAGGCCTTTTTAGTGCCCCCATGTGTCGCAAAATTTTAGTAACCTTATAAAGGGCACACGGCGTTAATATGAGGGGACATGATGGGGTTAACTGCTAAAAATTTGAAGCCATATTACTGAAACTAAAATTAATATCCCAAAATGCCTACATTAATGGGCATGTAACTAAAGGAAGGTCCCGTTGTTTCTCCTTTACTGTAGCATCCTCTCCTCCATGTGACAAAACTTCTATAGGTCGGACAAAAAATCCTGGCCCACGAAAAATTGCAGGGTAGAGCAATCCGTGGCTAAGTTCCCTCTGATCTATTTTTTTATTTTTTTAATTTTTTGTTTTCATTTTTCAAGATTTTTAGTATTTGGAAAATATTTTGAAGTGTATTTAGTATTTTTATTTTAAATACTTTGGGGTTAAAGTATTTAGTATTTGATTTAAAATACTTCAGTTATAAGTATTTTTTATTTAAAATACTTTCCCCCAAAATTTTCCCGAACCCGGTTAACCCAAAACATTTTATCTAAAATGTTTGGAAAGTGATAATTTAATTAGTGTGTGTGTAATCCACAAGACTTCAGACACAGTGATTGATTACTTACTTGAAATTGATTACTCCTTGCTTATCGGTCTCCCTCTGTGCAAACTCTCCCCTCTCCAATCTGTCCTGAATGCAGCAGCCAGGCTTGTCTTTCTTTCCAGCCGCTATACTGATGCCTCTACCCTGTGTCAGTCACTGCACTGGTTGCCCATTCAGTACAGAATACAGCATAAACTCATCACTCTCACCCATATAGCTCTCCACAGCGCTGCTCCCCCCTACATCTCCTCCCTCATCTCTGTCTACCACCTTACCCGCTCTCTCCACTCTGCTGATGATATCAAATTACATTCCTCAATTATCCGAACCTCCCATGCCCGTCTCCAAGACTTCACACGTGCAGCACCAGTTCTCTGGAACATGCTACTGTGGGCGATTAGGCACACTCAGAACTCTCATAACTTTAAAAGGGCCCTGAGAATACATCTTCTCACTCTGGCCTACCAGAATTCCTAATGGCTAACCCTCCACCCCCACTCCCTAGCGCACTCATCTCATTTTCGGCACTTAAATGTATATAGATGTACTGTTTGGGTGGCAGGTCCATCCGAATTCTACATAAAACAACCCCATATTTATGTCACATGGCTGGACCATTGTAAAATCTACACTTCTTACCCTTCGTCTCACCCATACAACCTAATGTTGTAAGTCTTTCGAACAGGGCCCTCTCACTTTGTGTCTCATCTGTTAGTAGCTTTTCAATTGTGCAATGTATGTCTTTTGTCTGTACCTACACCCTCCAAATTGTAAAGTGCTGCGGAATATGTTGGCGCTATATAAATAAAGATTATTATTATTATTATTATTATTATTATTATTATTATTATTATTAAAAACACCTTTCTGAACAATTTAGACAAATGAAAGAAGCTTGCTGGTAATAAAGGCAGTTTAATTGAAGTACAGTTAAAACCTGCGCTGTATGAAATCACTCTAACAAATTTACAATGTATATAATTAGCTGTTTGGCAAAAATGGTAATGCTAGATCTACATTTGGAAGCCAATAAGTGCAGAAGACTTGATGCTTCAAGCCTTGCCCTCACCTATTGTCACCCATAGAAAGGCCCTTAGCAGACTGACAAACTGCTCCTTTCCAACTGATATCCAAGACAGTATATACAGGGCTGTTTTAAAAGCATAGTAGGCTCCTGGGAAAAGCAATTCCCTGGTCCCTGCCTACACAACCACTTTGTTACCTTACACTTCCTTCAACCCTTAGAGGAATTTTCTTTAGGGTGCTTTCACACGGTGCGGTTTTGGTGCAGTTTTATCTGCGCTCCAATTAATCTACCTTTATTACCAGCAAGCGTTTTTTTACTTACCTAAACTGTCTGGAAAGTGAGTAATCAATCAGTGTGTGTGTAATCCACAAGACTTCAAACACAGTAATCGATTACTTACTTGAATCACCTTTCTGAAACAATTTAGACAACTGAAAGAAGCTTGTTGGTAATAAAGGCAGTTTAATTGGAGCACAGTTAAAACTGCACCAAAACTGCGCTGTGTGAAAACTCCCTAAAAAATTTACAAAGTATATAATTAGCTATTTGGCAAAGACGGTAATGCGAGATTTACATTTGGTGCGGTTTTGGTGCATTTCTTTACTTGTAGTACTGCATTACAACTAAACTGTCTTTATTACCAGCAAGTTAAATTCAACTTCCAATTTTGTGGAAAAAGGTTATAAGTGAGTAATCAATTATTGTTTTTAAGAGTAATTTCACACAATGCATTTTTGGAGAGTTTTTGTCACCAGCAATAAAGGCAGTTTAACAAAACTCACCAAAAATGTACTGTGTGAAAGCACCCTATAAGGTCTGCAAGAGTATAAGCACAGTAATTGATTGGTCACTTGCAGGGAAAACTGTCAATTACAGTATGTGGATGGCGTTAGTAGTAGTGTTGAGCGATTACGTTGGCCATCGACATCGGTCGATGGTCGATAGTCGACCATCATCGGCAAGATATTCGATGGTCGATGATAGATTATGATCGATGACCTTTAAAAGTCTAGGGGAGAGCAACAACCCCTTTCCCAGTCTTACACCAAACAGGGCTGGAGAAGGGGAATTAACATCCAAAACAGTCAAATGGATACATGCTACATCTTGGGCAACACACTTAGGTTATAACACCCAACAGAAAAAAAATCACAGACCCATTCCACTATCCCGTCTTGCACCACAGCATGACCCTTAAACCTGCATGACCCACAAATTAAAAAGTGCCAAAAAGGCAGTATGATTTGAACCATTCATTTACTTGAACTGGGACATTGAATATCCCTGTCCTGGAACACAGCATGAGCCCCAAACCTGCATGACCCCCAGATTTAAAAAGTGCCGGAAAAAGGAGTCTTTCAAACCACCATTTTGATTAAAGGGACATAGACTATACCTGTCCTGGGCCACAGCATGAGCCCAAACTTGCATGACCCCAGATTAAAAAGTGCGGAAAAAGGAGTCTTTCAACCAAACATTTTAGTTTCACTGGACATTGACTATACCTGTCCTGGGCCACAGCATGAGCCCCAAACCTGCATGACCCCAGATTAAAAATAGCCGGAAAAAGGAGTCTTTCAACCACCTTTTTAATTTCACTGACATTGATATCCCTTCCTGGCCACAGCATGAGCCCAAAACCTGCATGCCCTGATTAAAAGTGCGGAAAAGGAGTCTTTCAACACCATTTGTTTCACTGGACTTGACTATAATGCCCTGGGCCACAGCATGAGCCCCAAACCTGCATGACCCCAGATTAAAAAGTGCCGGAAAAAGGAGTCTTTCAACCACCATTTTAGTTTCACTGGACATTGACTATACCTGTCCTGGCCACAGCATGAGCCCCAAACCTGCATGCCCCCCAGATTAAAAGTCCGGAAAAGGAGTCTTGGGAACCAGCATTTAGTTACTGGACATAGACTATCCTGTCCTGGCCCACAGCATGAGCCCAAACCGCATGACCCCAGATTAAAAAGTCCGAAAAGGAGTCTTTCAACCCTTTTTAGTTTCACTGGACATTGACTATACCTGTCCTGGGCCACAGCATGAGCCCCAAACCTGCATGACCACAGATTAAAAAGTACCGGAAAAAGTAGTCTTTCAACCACCATTTTAGTTCCACTGGTCATTGACTATACCTGTCCTTTGCCACAGCATGAGCCTCAAACCTGCATGACCCAGATTAAAAGTGCCGGAAAAAGGAGTCTTTAAACCACCATTTTAGTTTCACGGGAAATAAAACTGTCCCTGTCCTGGGTAGCGCTTGCCCCTCCTTATGAGTGCGGACCAATTGAGCTTCACTTGGAAATACTGGTGGTTAACGCTCCTGTTCCACCCAGGTGCCCTTTTTCTTGGCATTCTTTTTCTCATTTTACTCAACGTGCTGGAGGAAATGGTCTCTGTACTTTGTTCTCTGTCCGTGCTCCATACTCCATGTCCTCTGAAAAAACTTACATCTGGTCAAGTTTTCCCTGTACCTCCCTTGCACAATTCAAGGATTTTTTTTACCAGCTATTTTGTACATGCAGTTTTTTAGTGTTTAATTCTAGAAAACACATTTTTAAAATAGGATTGAATCCCACCATGTCTTTGTTTCTCTTTTTAATTGTATTAAATGGGTTGTCTCAATACAGGGATTGATAGCTATGTTAAAGATCTTGCAAAAACAAGTCATTTTGCAATATGTGTCCATTAACAGTGTCCTACCTATTCCTTTTTCTGACAGCACCATCACCTTTGAGCCACTTTTGACATTTGTGAAGAACAAATGTCTGTTATAAACAACATTTTTTTATAATAGGACCTGTAGTATAGCTGCATGTCACAGCAAAATGCCCCCAAAATTCAAAGCATGACCCTTGAGCCACTTCGGACAATTGTGAAGAACAAATGTCTGTTAGAAACAACATTTTTTTTATAATAGGACCTGTAGTATAGCTGCATGTCACAGCAAAATGGCCCCCCAAAAAATTCAAAGCATGAAACCCCTTTAGCCACTTTGGACAATTGTGAAGAACAAATGTCTGTTTGAAACAACTTTTTTTTTATCATGGACCTGTAAATTTTGCTGCATTTCAAAGCAGCATGAAACCCAAAAAAATTTAAAAATGACTTCTCAGCCACTGTTAAAAATTGTTGAGGGAGAAAGGCCACTTAGAAGCCACATTTCTGTTCCAAAGGACCATGATTTTGCTGTACTCACAGATACATGAAACCCCCAAAAAAATTTTAAATATTAATTCTCAGAAACTATTAAAAATTGTTATTGATAAATGCCACTTACAAGAAACTTTTCTGTTACAACTGACAATGATTATTGCTATATCTCACAGATACATGAAACCAAAAAATTATAAATATTACTTATCAGCCACTATTAAAAATTTAGGAGAAATGCCACTTAAAACCACACATTTCTGCCCAAAGACCATAATTATAGCTGTATCTCACAGCAACATTACCTCAAAACCATTGACAATGCAAAAACTTCTAAAGATAAAGTGAGTAAATGGAATACGGTGTTGTCATGAAACCTTGCTGTCTTTTACAGTCTTTTCACAGCAAAACCAGCAAAATGAACTGTTGGTAAAAGAGAAAAAAATTGCAGTAAGAAATGATCATTTTTAAAAAAAAAGTTTTCAAGAGGACCATTTCCCGTTTGAAGAGGAATGTGAAATGACCCGGGAACTAATCGGTGACCTGGCAATTGGGGCCACAACATCATCAGAGATCCATGCCTGATTCATCTTGATGAAAGTCAAAAAGATCCACGTTATCTCTGGAAAGCCGGATGCGTTTCTCTGTAATGACTCCTCCAGCTGTGCTGAAGGTCCGCTCAGATATGACGCTGTGCTGCTGGCAGGACAACACCTCTATGGCGTGGCGAGCGAGCTCGGGCATTCGTCCATTTGGATACCCAGAAGTCTATTGGGTCCGGAACACTACAAAAATATCGGTGTTGAGACGCAGATAGTCTGCACCATGACTTAAGCTTTGGGCTCTGTGTGTTGGATGTGTGCCCTGCATTGCATGCATTGGTGAGGTGGTAAATAAAGATTGCCAGAGGTCACCCATTAGGCTTCTGCCACCTTGCCTGCTGCTGCTGCTGACACTATGGCTACTTGGCACTCTACTGCTGTCACGTCGCTGATGTTGGTCCACCATGACATTTGAGGAACGTGAAGCAGACGCAACAGATGTCTCCAGTTGATCAATCAGCAAGGTCTCCATTTCCTGCATTTTACTCTCTATTTGGGTGGGTGGAAGGAAAGTGCTGAGTTTTGTTTTGTACCGGGGATCCAGGAGGGTGGCCACCCACTAACTGTTGTTCATTTTGATGGCCTTAATGCGAGGATCATGTTGGAGGAAATAGAGCATCCAAGCACTCATGTGAGAGATGAAGCCTTGATTTCCCAAGCCTCTGGGTCGAGGGGCACTAGCAAACTGATCTTCCTCATCTTCCTCCTCCTCCTCAAATTCGCACCAACCTCTTTCCAAGGCAGGGACGTCGGTAATGTCGGTGTCTAGGAATACCTCCTCCTCCTCCTCCTCTGCTGCCTCCAGCACAGCTTCAAACAGCACAGCAGGCAGTCCAGACCCGGGTAGCTCTTTAGAAATTTCTGGACGACAAGGTTCATGACATATGCCAGGCAAGGGATGTGCTCCAGCCTACCGATCTTAAGGGCGGCCAGAAGATTTTGCCCGTTATCGCACACCACCTTCCCTGGCACAAGGCTCTTGTCACCCAGCCAGCGCTCGGTCTCGTTGCGGAGAGCCATCCACAGCTCCTGACCTGTGTGTGGACTGTCTCCAAGACAGATTAATTTCAACACGGCCTGGTTTCTCTAGGCACGTGATGCCACCAGAGGACCTTGGGGGAAAGAACCCTGCACCATCCCTGCGGTTTTGAAGAGCGTGCGCCGAGCCTGAGAGTCACCGTTCACCCCCCAGAGACAATCATACAGCTCAACATCCCCCCCCCCCACATTGAGCTGTCACAGAGATATAGCGAGCCTTGGCCGTGCTTACTAGTCCATGTGTCGGTGGTCAGATGGACTTTTCCGGCTACAGATGCAGACAACTCGCTTGTAATTTAGATTGACACGTGGCTGCCGGGCAGGAACGGCTGTTTCTGGCAAAGAAACGCGGTGATCGGCATCGGATTGCGGGGCAGGCACAGGGGCCATGACGTGGGCCGCCGTGAACCCATTCTCGTTTGTCCACCAGACGAAAGGCAACATTTCCAATGGCAAAATGCCCTGGGCAATGGCGTCATTCAGGATTTGGATTTTGGGATGGTTTGGGTTTAATAGATGTTTCTTCTGTCCAAAACCTGGAAGACAGAAGGGTTGGATGCTAGACTGGCCGCTGTATGGCGTGCAGGATCACCAAACTGCGGAAGGAGAAGGGGAATAATGGGTCTCTGGTGGTGCTGGTGGTACTCGGGCGACCGGTGCGAGGATGAAGAGGTGGCTGTATCCCTGATCATGACTCTGAGAGGGGACATGGGCAGCTGAGAATGCTTGGTTGTGGCTGCAGAACGGAGTAGCGGAGAAGAGGGTGTGACAGTGGTGGAGGCCCGGCGTCGTCGGCCTTTTTTGGCCAGTGGCTCCATTTAACTCATGCATTCGCTGCATGTGGACTAGACATATTGGTGGTGGTAACCACATAAGGTTTTTGCCTCCTACTTATGCGTTTACGCAAAAGGCGGCATATGACATCGCTGAGTGATTCAGAGGCTTGCCTCATAGAAGGCCTCAGGCTTGACGACGGTCCTGGACCTTTTTGGCCGCGATAAGTTGAGGAGCAGGGGTTTGCGCTGACCGTGGCGGGCGGAATCATATTAGCGGACCTTCTGCGACCGACCCTCCCCTTTTTGAGCGGAACCCGTACTGACACTAACCCCATCGTCTTCCTCCTTTGTCCGAGTGATGAACCGCTCGCAAGCAAATTCTGCTGAAAAGACCACGTGGATCCGCAATGTTGTCATCATACATCATTAACACAGGTGATTCGCGTCCTGACCATTATGCATCCAGGAGCTGCGGGATAACAACGAAAGAGGGACTGCAGGGGTTTGCCAGACCGACCGGGATTTTTGCTGATTGACGGCCTTCTTCTCCTCCTCTGTGGCATCAGTAACTGGGCGTCAGAGCAGAAGAAAATCATCTCTTTGGCCTCTGGATCTGTTACATGACCTTCTGACCCCAACGCATTTAGTCCATCAAAAGTCTCAGAAATGGATTAACCACAGTAGGTGGGTACACGAGTTGACATTTGGGCTGCTTCAAGTTGGACGGATGCTGATGATGCTGATGACGGCATTTGTGGCCAGTGACGGGAGGACGAAGGAGTTAAGACTGCTGGCTGCAGGTTGCATTAACCACTGAAGAACTGATTGGCGCGCTGTTCATTTCTGAGATTCACAGGGGGGGGCCCATGACCCAGCGATGGCAGGCCCTGACGGTCCTGCAACTGACGATCCGCTGGCTCTGGTGTTTTGCGCAGCACTGGAAGGAGCTCCTTCTTCTCGTACCTCTAACCTCCATGTCATACCCCCCTTTTTGCTCGCTTACCACCTGAATTTTGCTCCAAGTTCAGAAATTAACAATTTGAGAGGTAATGGAAAGTGTTTTGGAAAAGGTCTCTTATTAAAAGGACGCAAATCACAGCTATTCTCAAATCCTCAAATCAAAACAAAATTGCTTATTCACATTTAACTGCAAAGTAGACCTATCAACAAAGCTGGCCTGTGCCAAGGTGAAAAAAAACACGTATCTGAAATGTATTCGGATAATAAAAGTATTTTTGGCAACCTTTCAATTCACCTTTGGTGGACTACAAAATTGCTGTATTCACTATTAAGTGCAAGGTGCCTCACATGAACAAAGGCTGTGGGTGCGCCAAAGTGAAAAACACGTATCTGTAATGTATTCGGATATAACAAGGTATTTTTGGCACCTATCAATAATCATGTGGTTTACTACAAAATTGCTGTATTCAAATTTTAACTGCAATGTAGATCTAACAACAAAGCTGTAGTGAACAAAGTGAAAAACACGTATCTGAAATGTATTCGGATAATAAAAGGTATTTTTGGCTCTTTCAATTCACTGTGGTGACTACCAAATTTGCTGCTATTCACAATTTAAGTGCATGGTGCCTCAATGAACAAAGCTGTAGTGCGCCAAATTGAAAAAACACATATCTGTAATGTATTCGGATAATAAAAGGTACTTTTTGGCACCTATCAATTCACCTGTGGTGACTACATAATTGCTGTATTCAAATTTAATTGCAAATGAGATCTATTAAAATATATAAAAAAATCAAAGCTGGCCTGCGCCAAAGTGAAAAAAAAACACGTATCTGAAATGTATTCTGATAATAAAAGGTATTTTTGGAACCTTTCAATTTACCTGTGGTGACTAACAAAATGCTGTATTCACTTTTAAGTGCAAGGTGCCTCAATGAACAAAGCTGTAGTGCGCAAAAGTGGAAAAAAAACACGTATCTGTAATGTTTTCGGATAATAAAAGGTATTTTTTGGCACCTATCAATTCATCTGTGGTGACTACAAAATTTCTGTATTCAAATTTAACTGCAAATTAGATCTATCAACAAAGCTGTCCTGCGCAAAGTAAAAAAACACGTATCTGAAATGTATTCGAATAACTAAAAAATGGTATTTTTGGCACCTTTCCAATTCACCTTGGTG
The DNA here is from genome assembly GCA_025379985.1 of Phyllomedusa bahiana. Classification (NCBI taxonomy): domain Eukaryota; kingdom Metazoa; phylum Chordata; class Amphibia; order Anura; family Hylidae; genus Phyllomedusa; species Phyllomedusa bahiana. The sequence goes on from JAODAL010043897.1 coordinate 9,963, forward strand.
ACTACAAAATTGCTGCTTTCACATTTAAGTGCAAGTGGCATCAATGAACAAAGATGTAGTGCGCCAAGTGAAAAAAACGTATCTGTAATGTATTCAAGATAATAAAAATGTATTTTTTGGCAAACTATCAATTCACCTGTGGTGATTACAAAATTGCTATATTCAATATTTAACTGCCAAAGTAGGATCTATCACAAAGCTGGCCTGTGCGAGTGACAAAACCTACGTTCTGAAATCGTATTCGGATATTAAATAGGTATTTTTGGAACCTGTCAATTCAACTGTGGTGACTACAAATTGGCTGTATTCACATTTAAGTGAAGGTGCCTCAATGAACAAAGCTGTAGTGCTGCAAAAAGTGAAAAAAACACATATATGTAATGTATTTTTGGATAATAAAGCGTTCAACTTGTTTAGGCACCTATCATTTCTCCTATGGTGACTCAAAATTGTGTATTAAATATATAACTGCAAAGTAGATCATTTAACAAAGCTAGCCTGCGCCAAAGTGAAAAAAACATGTATCTGAAATGTATTCGGCTAATAAAAGGTATTTTTGGCACCTTTCCATTCCCTGTGGTCGACTACAAACTTGATGTATTACATTTATGTGCAAGGTTGCATCAATGTAACACAAAGCTGTAGTACAACATAACGTGAAAAAACACGTATCTGTAATGTATTCGGATAATAAAAAGGATTGTTATTGGCACCTATTCAATTCATCTGTGGATGACTTACCAAAATTCGCTGTATTCAAATTTAAACTGCAAATTAGATCTATCAACAAAAGCTGTCCTGCGCAAAAGTGAAAAAAACGTATATGAAATGTATTCGGAATAATAAAAGGTATTTTTGCACCTTTAAAATTCAACCTGTGGTGACTTAAAAATTGCTGTATTCCACATTTACGTGGCAAGCGGTGCCTCAATGAACAAAGGCTGTACGTGCAGCCAAGTGAAAAAAATAACGTTTCTGTAATGTATTCGGTTAATAAAAGGTATTTTTGGCACCTATCAATTCACCAGTGGTGACTACAAAATTACTCTATTCCATTTAAGTGCAAGGTGACCTCAATGGAACAAGCTGTAGTGCGCCAAAAGTGAAAAAAACAAGTATCTGTAATGTAGTCGTATAATAAAGGTATTTTTTAGGCACCATATCAATTCACCCTGTGGTGACATCTACCAAAATTGCTGTATTCACATTTAAGTGCTAGGTGCCATCAATGAATACAAAGCTGTAGTGCGCCAAATTGAAAAAAACAGTCGTATCTGAATGTATTTCGGATAATAAAAGGTATTTTTGGCACCCTATCAACCCTGTGCTGACTACAAAATTGCTGGATTCTATTTTAACTGCAAGGCTCGCGCTTTATCAACAAAAGCTGGAAGGGCAAAATTGAAAAAGAAACCTATTGACAATGTATACTGATAATAAAAGTGGAGTTTTGCACCTAACAAGAGGGACCTGCAGTTACTTAGAAAAAGATGTGTTTCCTAATAATAAGTTCAGGATGCCCATTATCCAGGAAGATTTCAATAGAAAACTTTTTAATAATAAAGCTATTGCAGTGCAATGTCTACACTAAGTTTAGGGTGAATCTCTTATCCAGTATACTTTATAGAGCTTGTCTGGTTCGCACCGCCGGGGCTCCTCCCCTCGCTCCCCCCCGTGCAATTCTAACAGCGGTAGATGATCCTTTAAAATTCTCTACTAACTACCATAACAATCTCTCCTAATCTCTGATATAACTAAGTTGTAAGGATTACAGCAAAACTAGAGCATTTCTCTGTGAAGAAAATAGAATAATTTCGCTTAGTGGTTGGACACAGGCAGAGCGCACGTCCTACTGCTATGAGATGTGACAGGACACTGATCATGAACAGAAAGGGATGTTCTATGTAAAAAGAGGTCATGTGATTTTCCAGCCAATCGCAACCATACAAACCCAGTCATGACAGTCGCACCCTCATCTACCCTGCTCTATTCTGTAAGTGATTTGCTGGGCCAAGCCACAAATGACAGGAAGAGCCGAAATTGCGCGATTATTAATAGATGATGCACAGATTTTAACCTAAATATCGCATGATCTAAAAATTTCGATCAACATAAAACTGTGACGATTTCTACACTTTGTCGTTAATATTCGATTAACACTAGTTAGTTAAAAAATTTAAATAGTTGTAGCTTTTTTCTCAGAGATCCTACTCCACATCATATACACTTCAGAACATAAGATGCACTGGACCATATGACACAGCTAGGTTTTAGAGGAGGAAAATAGGAAAAACTATTTTAAGCAAAAAGTGTGGGCTGTGTGTGACTTTGATCACTTTATTCTATTCACAATTTGCTGGGGATATGAAATGGTCAAAACCCCACAATTTTGGTGTTTGTTTTTCTTTCTTCTATGGCGTACAATATATGGGATGAATGATGTTATATTCTAATAGATTGGATTTTTAAGGGCGTGGTGATACCAATAATTTGTAACTTTAATTTGTTTATTTGTAAAGTGGCAAAAGGGGGGCGATTTAAACTTTTATTATTATTATTTTTTTAACTTTTCTTTTTTTTTTTTACTTTAAATCACTTAGAACCCTACTTGACCTATAGAGCGCACAATGCTTGTCCTATATACAGCAGTACTACAGTGCTGCTGTATATAGGATTTTCATTACACTTTATTCATTCATTACCTATTACAGGGTGTAATAGGTGTACATTCATGGCAGCTACGGACGGCTTTGGCTGCCATGTCAACCGATCCTCACCCTGCAAATACATTGCAGGGGATTTTCTGAGGGAGGAGCGGAGCGCATCACCACTCCTCCGTCAGCTAGACAACATAGCCGACTCCATCCCTGCTGTTAGCAGCGGTTGCCGGCTATAGTGAACAGCCACCGGCTGACGCACAGCACTATCTCGGGCCAGCAGGAAACTGGAGCGTGGTAATGCTGCGGGAAGCCAGCAGCAGGGTTTAAACTCCTCTTCAGCCTCCTGCCGGCCCAAAATATTACATTCGGACTATAAGACGCACCCTTATTTTCCCCCAGAATTTTTGGGGGGAAAGTGTGTCTTATAGTCTGAAAAATATGAAATATATCACAGAGCTCAGATTCTCTCACTCTGTCATATCCTGTGCTCAGATAGGGCAGAATAAACCAATTGGTAGGTTTGCTTTTAGACTAAAATTGAGGAGTCATTGTTAGATGAGAGGCTATGTTTGCTCCAATGTATCTAAAATAGAAACAAAATGTTTTGCTCCTGTGCATACGTAAATACGTAAATGTCTTGATGGTTACAGACTACAAATCCTGCAGTTATATCAGTTTAATCTGTCTACTTATTCCTAACATGCCAATTTTTTTTTAATGGTAAATAGAGGGGAAAAGATGCATTGGATAGGACTGTAATAACAGACTATACTCGGTTTCTTTGAAGTATATAATCATGGAGATGTATAGGTCTGTCTAGGAGCTGTATACAGAATTTGATATCTGACGCAGTAAAGATTATGTGGAAAATCGCTTCACTGTTTATTTAAGGTACATTGGAGTAATAAAAATGGTTAGAAAGTCATTGCCTACAGACATAGCAAAACTGAACTTGATGGATATTGCACCATAATATTATGGTACAGAATGTTATCTCTAACATTTTTGATGGTTTTCAATGACTTTTGTTTTGCGATAAGAGCAGATAACACAAAATGCTCTGATATCACAGTCAAGCTGAGCTCTGCTACATCTATATAAATGAAAGCTGGGATGTTCATAGTACATAAATGCACAACTGTTTAATGAAAGCTGCTATGTAATCATTAACCAAACTAAAATACAGCACATTTTGTCAAATTTCGAATAACTTAGTCAGAAGTAGTAACTGTTCGATTTTAGCCCTATTTCTAACCAAGTTGGGTTGTTTAACCCTTACTGCCGGAGCCAGTTTTGGCCTTCCTGACAGAGCCCCGGTTTTAAAATTTGACCTATGTCACTTTATGTGAGAATAACTTTTTGACACTTTTACCTATCCAAGTGATTCAGAGACTGCTTTCTCATGACACATTGTGCTTTAAGTTAGTAATACATTTTGGTTCAAAAAGTCCCTGTTTATTTGTGAAAATTATCAAAATATCATGAAAATTTGCAAAAATTTGCAATTTTTAAAGTAAAAAAATGTCTGCGTGTAAGACAGATAGTTATTCTGCTCAAAATAGTTTATAACTAGCATCTACTATCTGTCTACTGTAAGTTGGCATCATTTTTTAAATGTTTTTTTTTTACCACTTTGAGGGGCTTAGAAATTTTGTAATTTTTCACATTTTCAAGAAAATTTGCAAAATAGATTTTTTTTAGGGACTAGTCCATTTCTGATGTGGCTTTGAGGGGCCTGTATATTGTATACCCCCATAAGTGACCCCATCTAAGAAACTAGACCCATTAAAGTATTTAAAAAAAACTATTTAGGAAGCTTGTTATCCACTTAGATATTTCACAGAAATGAAAGCAAAGTGGATGTGATAGTTCAAAATTTCACTTTTTTTTGCAAATTTTCAATTTGTATTCATTATTCACTGGAACACAGTAGATTTTACCAGGTAAATGCAACTTAATATCGAATCCCCAGATTCTGCCGTTTTCAGAGATATCCCATATGTGGCCATAGTGCGCTAGTTTGCTCAACCACAAGCCCCAGAATAGGAGGAGCACCTAGCAGACTCTGCGGTCTCATTTTCATAACAATTTTATTTAGGCGCCATTTGAGGTTTGTAGATACCCTGAGGTGCTAAAACTTAATAAACTCCCCTAAAAAGACCCCATATCAGAAACTACACCCCTTAAGGAATATATCCAGGAGTGCAGAGAGTATATCGACCCCACAGGTGTTTCACAAATTTTTTTAGTGTTAGGCTCTAAAAATATAAAAATATATATTTTTTCCAATAATCTGCAATTTTAGAAGAAAATTTTTAATTTTTACATGGAATCCTGGAAAAAAAACATCCCAAATTGTGTTAAGCAATTTTTTCCAAGTTCGGCAATACCCTACATGCGGGTGTAAACTGCTGTTTGGGTGCATGGCAGGTCATTCAAGGGATGGAGCGCAATTTGGCTTTTTGGAACGCAGATTTTGGTGGGTGCCATGTCGCATTTGCAAGGCCCCCAAAGTACGAGCACAGGTGAAACCTTCCAGAATCCATTTTGGATTCAACACCACTCATGGATCTCATCTAGGCCTGTATTGTGCATTTAGTTTTTTTAGCAGTGGGCCATGAAAATTGAGGGGTGGGGAAATGCAGCTCCGCCAGGGTTTTTTGGGCTTCATTATCACAGTGTTCACCATACGGGATAAATGACAGGATAACTTACTATGGGCGTCGGTACAATTGCAATGATATACATTTTATATAGGTTTTTTTTATGTTTTATTACTTTTACACAATAGAAATTAGTTTATAAAAAGTAGCATTTTTATGTTGCCCTATTGTGACAGCCATGACTTTTTTATCTTTCTGTATACGGAGCTGATTATGGGCTTGTGGGATGAGTTGATGTTTTTATTGGTACCATTAAAGGGTGCATATGATGCTTTGATCACTTTTAATTAAGGTTTTTGTGAGGCATTTTGAACAAAATACAGCAATCATGGCAGTGTTTTTTATTTTTATTTTTTACAGTGGTCAGCATGTGGTACAAATTACATCCTAGCTTTATTCAGCAGGCCGATACAATTACAGCGTTACCCAATATGTATGGTTTTTTTTTATGTTTTACTGCTTTTATACAATAAAAACACTTTTATTCAAAAAGAAAACACGTTTCTGCTTTGCCATAGTCTGAGGGTCATAACTTTTTTTATTTTTGTATTTATGGCTTGTTTTTTGCAAGATTTTTTATGGTTTTTAATAGCATAATTTTCGGGAGGACAAGGCTTTTCGATCGTTTTTAAATCCATTTTTGGAATGCCGGGTGACGAAAATACTGCAATCCTAGTAGTGTTTTTTTATTTTTATTTTTAACAGCGCTCACCGTGCAGTATCCGTGACAAGTAAGTTTTACTCTGTGGGTTGAGGCTATTATGGGGATACCCAGTTTATATGTTTTTTTTATGTGGAAGCACATTTTTTTTTTCAAAAAAGTGTTTTTATTGTGTAAAACAATATTTATGCATCGTTGTCTTCTGATAGCCATAACTATTTTATTTTTCCACATAAAAATCTGTATAAGGACTTTTTTTTGCGGGATGAACTAATGTTTTAATTGGCACCACTTTGGTGTTTATCAGAGTTTTTGATCACTGTTTATTCCATTTTATGTGCTGAGGCTTGAACAAAAATCACAATTCTGTGACTTTTTTTTTTACAGCGTTCATCATACGGGTTAATTAACATAACATATTTATAGAGTGGGTTGATACGCGTGCGGTGATACCAAATATGGGTACTTTATTTATTTTTGGGGGGGCGAAAAGAGGAAAAGGGCAGTGTACGTGTTTTTATTTTATTTTTCATGTTTGTATTTTATTTTTTACACTTTTTAAAACTTTTTTACACTTTTTCCCAGAGGGCAATTGTATGAGCGATATTCAAAGAGGAGCGATATTCAAGAGGAGACCTGTACACACATAACTGCGGGTTTACGGTCTCAGGTTATGTCAATCCCCATGCCCACAATGCATTGCGGGGATGGGACTCACCGGGTAACCCGGATACTTTCAGAAAGTATCCGCGCTGTCGGGTGATTGGACGAGTAACGGTGCAGAGCGCCATTACTGCACCGGTCGCAGGCAGGAGGGGCTCACTCCTCCTGCCCGTAACTTCATTATCGCGACCATGATCGGTCATATACCTCTGGTCCCATGCCGCAATCTTGTGAGCTCCGCTTGTGAGCTTGCAAGGTCGCCCTGACGTACCTAATGTCAATTTGCGGGAACCCCTACCCAACCTTGACATATGTGTACGTCAAATGTCGGTAAGTAGTTAAGAAGCTTAAGGGATTAATTTACTGGTTTGTCAACACAATGCTTCCAATATGTTCTATGTCCTGTCTGATGTCACTTCCTGTTGCTTCAACATGTGCCCATGTTAAATTAACTAGAAGTGATGTTCGGTGCAAAATCGGACACCACTTCCTGTTCTCACAATACTGGACCTATATAGGACTGCAAATTATAATCCCTGTTAAAACATAACTTTTACTAGACTATTTAAAATTTTAAAAATCTAGACCCCCAAAATTACCTCTACAACCTAAATGATACACATACTGGTTTCTTCCCTCAGTGGGGTAAATCCCCCGATAAAGGGCGGGTCCGCTTTTATGACAATAAATTTACTAAAACGTTTTAAAAACCCCTTAAATCCCCAGCATCCCGAGCGTTTCCCCCGAAATTTTAGGGTTCATCAAGATTCAAAAAACTCTCGCTGTGGAAAAAGAGTACGTATATACAACGCATATACAACCCGTCTTAAATACTATACCTCCTATTTAAATTCAATAGGGAGACTGATACTTACTTAGATGCTGTCAGGAAAGGGAAAGATATCCCCGCAGCTCCTTTGGTATGCTGGCACCCGGATGGGGGGGTCTAGATTGTAAAAAATTTTAGAAGTCAAAAAAAAGTTTTTTTTTTAACAGGGTTTATAATTTGCAGGAAAATGTTTTAAATCCTCTGTTCATATAGAATTTGCAGAATTTCTGGACCTATATAGGAGTAACAGGATGGGACTTCAGACCAAAAGCTAGACTGCAAGACGATTGATGAATTGCAGGACTTGTAAATTAACCCCTAAAACCTTTTTTAACCAACCATAACCCAATTTTAGTTTTTTTTTTTTTGTGATTTTTGGACCAACCTTAACCTAAGTACTCAGATTTACACTAAATTAAACTTCAACACTTCAAGAACTTGAAGTGCAACACTAGTCAGTAGAATGTCCAGAAATAAACCTTGTTGTTTTTGTTATACAATAGATACCTAAGACTTTTCCCTTAACTAATATAAAAAAAGCAACCCCTGACTGTAGATAAATACAAAGTAATTTGAGTGTAAAACTGAGTGTGGGTAATCACCCATTATTTTGTTCAAGAGGAACAGGCATACAACACATGTAGCTTCATTGGGGTCAAATAGTTAGGGGGCCCACTGCCACCTAACAGCAGCTTCTTAGGGTGCTTTCACACGGTGTGTTTTTGGTGCGTTTTTGATGCATTTATTCAATGCATTTTTTGTGCAGTACGGCACAACAATTAATACTGAACTCGCTGTACAAAAAACGGGCAAAAATCCGGTAATTACCGCGAATTTACCACATTTTGCCGAATTTTTGTGCAGCAATGTACAGATTAATTGCTGTCCTTCCAGCAAAAAAACAAAAAAAATGCACCAAAACCGCACTGTGTGAAAGCACCCTTACTGTCTTTTGATAAAGCAACACTTTGGCAAACAAAAAGTTCGCCTTTATTTTGGTTTGCAAAACAGATTAAAGAGGGACTGTATGTTTGGCTACAGAGTCTTGCCTGGAGAGGTTTTGCTTTCTGTGTCTGTCGTGTGATTTAGTTACATTGCTTGTCAATGATTCAGTAATCACTCATCAATGTTATTTCGTTGCTTTTCATTCATTTTGAAAACATGTTCCATCTCACTTCTGACACATCACAAACTTTGTTACTGATTAATGACGACAAGATATTATACTATTCAATTATGAAATGTCAACAAAAGGGTTTTGATTTTTTGAAAATTTAAATTCCCTGTAGGCTTTGAACATACAATGAGGTAAATTAAATGAAAAGAACATTCCATAAAGCACTAAAATCAGATTAAAGCATTCAGGACAATTTTTTTTTCTGATGTTTTTCATTGCAGAAACGAGAAGTAGCAAGGTTCAGGCTCCCCTCACCAAACAGCTGCATCGCTGGGTGGTTACCAATCGCAGGCAAGTCTTTTCAAAGTATTGAATTTTCCTGACTCACCTGAATATCGGGTCCCCCCTGGTTTTGGGGTTTTAGTTTCCTATTTGCTCTCTGGCCCCTGGACTTCTGCTTTGGTTTTTTATTACCCGTTTTGTTCCTGGACTCTTGGTTTTTCCCCCCTATATCTCCAAGGATCCACAACTTTTCTTTGTGCTGTTGTACGTTTTTTGTTTTTAACTCCTTAACGACCGCCCACCAACTTTTGACGTCGGCTGGTGCGGGTGTTTCTCGCAGCAGTCTTTTGGCGTCGCTGCAGAACAGAGTTTGTGGCGCCCCGGGCCGCAGCTGCGCTGAGATGGGGTTGTGCTACAAGCCCAACCCGAGCATCTCCCCGCGAGCACCGGGTTGCGGGGAAAACTCCGCAACCCGGTGCTTAACCCTTTGATTGCGGCGGTGAACTACTGCAGCGCAATCAAAAGGTTCCCCTGCTCTGTTGGGTGATCGGCACACCCGGTGACCCGACAGAGCCCGGGGAACGGCTGCACAGTCAGCCCTGGGGACCTAGAATGGCCACAGAGCTGTCTGGGTTAGAAGCCAGTGAAAGGACACCCTGTGTGCTGTCCAGATCACTGGCCTGTGTCAAAGTGACACAGATTAAAATTTGTATTAGCAATATGAATATGTTTAATACATTAATAATTGTAAAAAAAAAAAAAAATGTAAAACAGTTCTCCCTTCATGAGTCAAAAAAAAGTTAAAAAAGAGAAAAAAAGTGTAAAAAAAATACAAAAATAAATATAAAAAATAAAAATAAAATTTTTAAAAAAATAATTTGTGCATAAAATTAAACACACAAAAAACCTACACATATTAGGTAACCACACGACCGTAATAACCTGTAGAATTAATCTAACAAGTTATTTAGTGTGAAATGTGAATGGTGTAATAAAAATAAAAAATAAAAAAATAAAAAAAAATACTGCAATTATTTTAAGTGAACTTAAACAATTCCCCCATAAAGTACAACTTGTCTCGAATAAAACAAGGCCTCATACAACTGCATCATTGAAAAAAAAAATAAAAAAAAAAGTTACAAATGTTGAAACGCAAGGAGGGAACAATTTAAAAAAAAAAGTTTCTGGTCATTAACTACTTTTCAGGCGTTCGGCTTAAGGGGTTAAATAAAGACCCTTTTTTCCTACAATAACCTGACACAAATGTAAGCCCTAAAACATGGATCCTTGGGAAATAAGGCTTGTCCACGTTTTGGCTGCAGATCTTTTAAAACTGGCTGAATGTTTAGGGCAAGAGCTGAGACTTTTAGGATGGCTGCCCCTATAATTTTTTTCTGACGATCCTGTGCCTGCTGACATGTCTGGTGACAATCCTGTGCCTGCTGCCACTTCTGGTGATGATCTGGTGTCCACTGCCACATCTGGTGACAATTCTGTGCCCGCTGCTACATCTGGCGACAATCCTGTGCCCACTACCACATCTGGCGATGATCCTGTGCCCACTGCCACGCCTGCCTGTCAGATGTCCAGTGCCACATCCACCACAGTGCTTGTTGAGGATCCAGAATCATAAATGGAGAGGGGGCTCTTTCACAATCCGCCTGGATTGTGCTCATTTCATGCTTTTAACACTTGGGGTTGTTCTGGGTTTCCAGCATGGCAATAGTTACGCAGCCTCTGAGAACTCTCCCAAGTGGAGCTTGTCTGTTATCTGACCCACCTATATAGCCTGAGATTTTCCGACTCACCTAGGTATGCTGGTGTCCTGTCTGGTGTTCGGTTCAGTTTCCAATTTGCTATCTGGCCCCTTTTTTTTCCTACAACAATCTGATATTGGCACTAAATGGTCACTCCAAATGAAGCTAAATGGGTGATTGTGTAGTACAATTTATTATGAGAAAATAATTTATGTTGATTAGTTTAAGCAGGAATTCCCATGAAGTTAGGGGTGTAATTAGAAAAGGCTAGGCCCCATAGCAAACTTTAGAATCTCCTCCCTCCTATGAAAATTTACCACAGTTACTGAATAAAACCAAATTACACGGAGCAAATTTCACACCATAAATATTACCTTTATGCTGTTACAAAACAAAGCCTAATATATCAAAAAAACAATATTATTGTAACGGCTCGTGCTGCGGTCCGAGTCCCAGGCCGCAAGCACGTCTGTTACTCTGCTGCTGGTCGTTCCCACGCTGCGCTCAGGGCTGCTGTTTGCTCACCTGCTCCTGTCCTTCTTCTTCCTCAGCAGTACGCTCCTCTGCCTCTTCCTCCCCACTAGGGGCGCGCGCACGTCAGTTCCCTAGATTTAATGGGCCAGCGCACAAGAGGTAATTGTGCTCCTCAAATCCCATTCTTGCAGGAGCCTTTTAAGGATGCCATTTCCTGCTCTCTGTGCCCAGTTGTTGGTGTCCAATCCTTGTGTTTGCTTCTTGCATACGTCTTCCTACCTCCTCTGCCATTGCCTGCATCCATTGATTCCTGTCTACGTTTATCTGCTGACATCGTTCCAGACGTGCCTGCCAGTCCTCCTGTGGTGCCTCTCCGTGTCCTGGCCTGTGCCGTGCCTACTACTTCGGCTGTCACCGCTGGGGCCTGCATCGAGGGTAGCGACCTGGGGGTTAACCTGCAGCTAAGTCCTTCCCGCTTTGCGGTGGGCGCCGGTGAAGACAAGGGGCCCCTTAGACTCCGCTTCTCAGCGTAGGTTATGCCAATTCCCTGCGGTGACCAGTGGGTCCACTATCCTCTCCAGAGACCATTGTGACAATTATCATTAATAACACTATATAAGGACCAAATAATAGTGGCAGAAAATCACCATATATTACCACCACATAAATAATTACTATCACTAAATAATACTGCCGTAATGCTAATAAAAATGAGACCACTGTACACAAACCAATGTTTCTGCCAGGCACTGAACACATAGTGGTGAGTAGCCTTTCTACACAGGTGCTCTACAGACCTTGTAAGTGATTACAGTACAGTTACATCAAGTGACTCTCCAGTAAGGTTTATTTCTAAAGCTATTTATTTTCCATAGTTTTATTTATCTGGTCCAGACCACCCCATAATGACTTCTTTAAGCCCCTTAAGTCTGCAGAATTTTCCACTATTAGGCTCCCCACTTTTCTAACACCCTTCTTACCTTTCTCACCTCCATACAAATATACCATTCACATTGCCCTGAATAGTAATAATGCTCCTGTTGGTTCCTTAAAAAGAAGTAATAGTAACCATCAAACAGTAAAAGAGACCACAATTATAGGGCCTCCTTCTATTCTCGTCTCAAAGATCAAAAGAAAAATTCCTAAAACAATAATCTTTAATAGATATGCATTAAAATAATTATCCTTTATATATAAAAATGGCCTCACACATATAGCCACTATACAAATATGCAACTGTATATGTAATAAAGAAACCCGGTGTATATCAGTACCTAAATACAAAAGCAAGTGGACAATGTTTAGCTAATCACAGCAAAAAAGACATTGTACCAAATACCTATTAGCAGGGAGAAGTGCCCCTATAAGAGGGAGGAAAATGTGGTCAAAAATGTGGTCAAAAACTCACGTTTCTGAAGACCTTGTCACAGTAGACTCCGTTGCCCCATTGGACCAGTATATACCATATAATAGAAAAAGCACTATCGCTATCACTATACTAGCCCCGAAAAGGGCGACCCCACCTCTCGGCAACTCACCCTAACTAACTAAATTATACGGTAATATACATAAAGAACACAGACATAAGTCCCGACGCGTTTCCCCAAGATATGGTTCATCAGGGGATAATAATTATACATCTGTGATGAGAGATGATGATGGTCCAAGTGATGGCATGATGAGGCCATAAGTAAGTGCCAGACAGTATATCACTTATATACCCACCCCTATTAACCAAATAAACTACTCAGCCAATCCAATGCCACTTTACTCACCAATGATACAGGAGTAAAGTCCTTGCACATGCTCAATAGCAAAACAAAGACGCCAAACACCACATGTTCCGCGCGCCTCCCGTTCCGCCAAACCGGAAGTGACAAACCGGAAGTGACAAACCGGAAGTGGCAAAACGAAAGTAATTCACTTCAGCACGTGCGCCCCAAATAGGAACTAGACTGGCGAAACGAGTGCAAATGCGCACACGCCCCTGTCCCCGCCGCGCAACTAGCAAACCAGTGCACACGCGCCCCATAGACAAGGGCGCACTCGGGCGCCCCAACTATACAGATAATACGTTGGACACAATAGCATAATGGTGACCCAAGTAACAGGAGGCTTATCATCAAGACTCAATATCGAGTACACAAGGTTACATTAAATAATCCAATGGATATAAACTACCAATAGTTAAGGCTAAGTAAAATAAAGTGATGGGCAGTAAGACAAAAAAGATATAGAAATATTATATACTCTGACAGTATTGATAATAAAGAGACTATACCCAACACATGATATGATATTCTCAGCTTATTACCCTATCAACAGAATCCAAAGAAAAGGACCAAAAAAAAAAAAACCCTGAAAATATGAAAAATATTATAAAAAACAGCCAAATTGCAGGTTTTCATTAAGACCATCAGGGGTCGTAGTATGTAATCTGAAAATCCACTCGGTTTCTTTTTTAAGCAGTCTTGTATCCCAATCACCCCCTCGAGGTGATTTCCTCACGACCTCAATGATCGAAAATTTCAGGTGTGTTGGATCATTATTATGACATTCACATACATGTCGAGCTATCGGTGTATCTCTCTTATGCCTAATGTCCCCTAGATGCTCGCCAACTCGTCTTCTAAATTGTCTCTTAGTCTTTCCAACATATCCTAACGGGCAAGTACAACTGCATAAATAAATGACTCCTTCACTCTTACAGTTGGAAAAATCTCTCTTCACAAATGTACGATCTGTTTTAAAATCATGAAAGTCTTTGACTGCTCAATAAATGGACATGCCACACAGTTGTCCCCACACGACCGAAAGGTAACCTAGTGGTTGTCAAATCCAACCAGGTCCCTGGTTTTTTAGGTGGTCTATATAAACTATGCACCAGTCTATCCCTCAATGATCTTCCTTTCCTGAATGTAATCTGAGGAAAATCAGGGAGGACATCTTTTAAATCCTGATCTGACCTCAAGATACCCCAGTATCTAGAAATACAGTCTCTCGCTAATTCGTGGCCCTGATCAAAGTTTGCCACGATCCGAAATAGTTATGATTTGTGGGGGAACTTGCTGTTTCTGTCCACACCATTGAGCAGTCTCGATCTATCACTTTCAAGTGCCTTGACAAATGCCTCATCAATGACTTTTTCATGATAACCCCGATCCCCAAACCGTTTTTTAAGGTCCCTTGCTTGGAACAAATAGTCTCCTTTCCTGGAGCAGTTTCTTCGAACTCGGAGAAACTGCCCCTTTGGTATACCCCTTTTTAAGGGTCTAGGATGGTAACTCTCCCACCGGAGAAGACTATTAGTCGCGGTTGGTTTCCGAAAGGTTTTTGTATGTAGATTGCCAGATTTATCTTTAATGATATAAAGATCCAAAAAAGGAAGGCACACGTCATCAATAGCTGAAGTGAATTTCATGCCAACATTATTAATATTGAGACTTCTCACAAAGTCATCAAACGCCTCTGTCGTCCCATTACACAAAATTAGGATATCGTCAATATACCTACCCCAAAACAGGATATTTTCCATATGGGGTAGGTCATTGTCACTAAACACAATGGTAGCCTCCCACCAGCCCAGGAATAAATTTGCGTATGGGGAGCACAACGGTCTCCCCATAGCAGTACCCCATGAGCTGGTGGAAGATCTTACCATTAAAAATGAAAAAATTGTGTTCAAGGACGAAACGAAGCAGCTGTAGGACAAGTTGATTATGCTCTCTAAGATGTATACCCCTAATAGAGAGGAATTACTCTACAGCACGCACCCCAAAAATCATGCGGGATGCTGCTATAGAGAGCCTCTACATCAATGGAGGCGAGCTTAGTGTGTCCCTCAACTGTCATCCGTCCAATCTTCTCAACAAATCAGGAGTGTCCTTGATGAATGACGGCAAAGCATACACAAATTCTTTCAGGATGTTATCAATATAAATGCTGACATTCTGAGACAAGGAATCCACACCTGACACTATTGGGCGTCCTTTTAATGGAGTCATACCCTTATGTATCTTAGGTAGGGCATAAAAACAAGGGATAACCGGATGTTTAGGTATCATAAATTTACTCTCATTAGCTGAGATCAACCCTCTGTCAAGGGCCTGTATCAAAATGTCTTCTAGCTCCTGACAGAAGGAAGGTGTAGGATCACATGTGAGAATAGAATAGCATGAGCGATCCTTCAAAATATCGCTACTATGCTAATATACTTAGAATGATCCAACACTACTAGATTCCCGCCCTTATCGATGGCTTACAGATAATGCTGTCATCATTTTCCAGATCTCTAAGTGCTTAAGTTGGGAATACGTAAGATTATGTTTAGATGTACCCACACTCAATTTCTCCAAGTTTTAAAAACATGTCAATCTCTGGACTTTGTATAGCTGGAGGCATACGTATACTCTTAGGTCTCATCTGTGTATGTCCCGTCTCCATGTCAGATAAACTCGCAAGTAATATAATGTCAGGCAAATCCGAGAAATCAACACCCAATGCTCTTGCCTCTAAGGAGTCCCGATTTCTAAAGAATTTATGCCACTTGAGACGCCTAACAAAAAGATGAATATCCTTTACCCAATCAAAAGGACTAAACCTAACAGATGGAACAAAATTGAGACCTTTTGCCAACACCGAAATTTCCAACTCTGTAAGTGATCTATTTAAAAGATTGATAATCTGAAAAAATAATTTCAGGTTTTTTTTGTTTTTTTGTTTTGTTTTTTTGGTCCTTTTCTTTGGATTCTGTTGATAGGGTAATCAGTTGAGAATATCATACCATGTGTTGGGCAGAGTCTCTTTATTATCAATACTGTCAGAGTATATAATATTTCTATATCTTTTTTGTCTTACTGCCCATCACTTTATTTTACTTAGCCTTAACTATTGGTAGTTTATATCCATTGGATTATTTTACGTAACCTTGTGTACTCGATATTGAGTCTTGATGATAAGCCTCCTGTTACTAGGGTCACCATTATGCTATTGTGTCCAACGTATTATCTGTATAGTTGGGGCGCCCGAGTGCGCCCTTGTCTATGGGGCGCATGTGCACTGGTTTGCTAGTTGCGCGGCGGGGACCGGGGCGCGTGCGCATTTGCACTCGTTTCGCCAGTCTAGTTCCTATTTGGGGCGCAAGTGCTGAAGTGAATTACTTTAGTTTTGCCACTTCCGGTTTGCCACTTCCGGTTTGTCACGTCCGGTTTGTCACTTCCGGTTTGGCGGAACGGGAGGCGCGCGGAACATGTGGTGTTTGGCGTCTTTGCTATTGAGCATGTGCAAGGACTTTACTCCTGTATCATTGGTGAGTAAAGTGGCATTGGATTTGTTGAGTAGTTTATTTGGTTAATAGGGGTGGGTATATAAGTGATATACTGTCTGGCACTTACTTATGGCCTCATCATGCCATCACTTGGACCATCATCATCTCTCATCACAGATGTATAATTATTATCCCCTGATGAACCATATCTTGGGGAAACGCGTCGGGACTTATGTCTGTGTTCTTTATGTATATTACTGCATAATTTAGTTAGTTAGGGTGAGTCGCCGAAAGGTGGGGTCGCCCTTTTCGGGGCGACTGCTCTATCTGGATAGGACTAGTATAGTGATAGCGATAGTGCTTTTTCTATTATATGGTATATACTGGTCCAATAGGGCAACGGAGTCTACTGTAAAAAGGTCTTCAGAACCGTGAGTTTTTGACCACATTTTTGACCACATTTTCCTCCCTCTTATAGGGGCACTTCTCCCTGCTAATAAGGTATTTGGTACAATGTCTTTTTTGCTGTGATTAGCTAGACATTGTCCACTTGCTTTTGTATTTAGGTACTGATATACACCGGGTACTTTATACATATACAGTTGCATATTTGTATAGTGGCTTTATGTGTGAGGCCATTTTTATATATAAAGGATAATTAATTTAATGCATATCTATTAAAGATTATTGTTTTAGGAATTTTTCTTTTGATCTGTGAGACGGTTTTCTATATTCCTATTATTATCTCTTTTTTCTGTGAGTTCCTCCTTCTATTCTCCCACAATGTTATAGGGCACTATTTTTGTTCCTAGAAGTAGCCTTCTTTTTTTGTCAACATATTTTAGCTGAACCCCTTGTATGCTGATATGGCACACCCTCAACTTTTGTAGGTAGACCTCCCTGGTATTAGATCAACAACCCCCCTCTAGATTAGGTAGGCGGCACCCACATTAGGATGAAAGGTAAATGAGTTGAACCCATTTTTATAGGTAACACCTACCCCCATGTTAACAGATAGATGTTAACAGATAGCTCTAGTTGTAGGTTTCAGATGGCAGGATGCATTTTTGTCATCACGTTGTCTGCATCGGGATGCTCATCCAACACATCTGACCTCTTGAAAAGCTGCTGTTTTTACATTCCAACTAAAGCCTTTGAAAACAGAATGAGGGTTGTCTTTGTCACCCCCTATATTTGACGTTTTAGCCTCGATCCCCAAAAAAAAATATATTTTTGTTTAATCTGACCCCGTATGTGTAAATCAAAATAAGAGAATCTTAGTTAAAGGCGACTGGTATTGATGCTTAGCTCTATTCATTTAAATGTCTATCAGCTGTAACAGCAAACACAGCTCATGGATGACAATGACCCTGACCATGACAAAAAAAATCTGACTTTTTCTAATCTCAAGCAACTCCTTTCAGTGACAATTTATAAGTTGTTACTATATGCGATTATGATATAAATGCTGTTATATGTATTTAAAAATGTGATTTTTTTAAACAAAATTATTTGTAGATTCTTTAATGTATTAATTATATTTGATTCACACTCTACAATAAAGTCTTTTTTTTTATATACACAGATATACCGTAGCACGAATTTTAAAAGCAATGCACAAACCTTTAAAAATTAAGTCTGAGTAAAACTCCTACTTTGAATTGTTCCTCATCCATATGTATTCTCAACGCTTGATGTGAGAACTTCATGGAGAGTAATTAATTCAAGATATTTACTTTGGATTGCTGTTTATGTTACCCTGTTTTATTGTGCATTATGTTTGCCAACATATGGACATGATGCTGGCACTATTTAGAAGTGCAGCTCTCTTTTTAATAGCTCGAGTTTGATGGGGATGCATAATTTGCTTACCATTTTATGACTTTCATGAAATTCCGTGCTATAAAATTTCTTGACAAATAAACACAGTCATTTCAATGATGACCATAAATAATTATCTTAATCAATGGAAATGATGTTGAAACCAGGCAAATAAAGTTGTAAAAATCCACTTTTTTTAAGAAAGGAAATATACTAGTCTCATCTGCAAAACAAAGCACAGCTGCCTATAAATAAAATGATGAGCTATTGAGGAGGGTGGAAGGTTTCTATTGTTAAAATATATCGTAAATATGATTATTAGAAATCCCAGTGAATTTCTGTGACTATAAAAACGCAGCAGGTCATTGGGTGAAGGCTTTCTACAGGTTAGTCAATATCAGTCTTGTAGTGTAATTACAATGCGTTATTTCACATTTTGGACTAACAACAGAGTGGTGATACTACATGATATTAAAATATATGTATGCTTTACCCAGTATAGGCCTTTCTGGTACCTTCAGCTTGCTCTCTTGTCTCCTTGGTTACTGACCACCACTGTGTGCTTTCAGTGGTGGTCCTGCAATGAAGTGTTACCTCCTGTCTTGGCCCCGGCCTTGCTACTCTTTGCTTCGAAAAATGGGCGGCATAGGCAAGAGGCCTGTATTAGGTAAAGTATATGCATATTTTTAAATAATATGCCTTTTGAAAAATGCTTTACAGTAATTGGCCCTTCCAGCAGCACTTGCTGTGATGGAAATACCACTTTAACTAAACATGCACACTGTTCACTAAAGAAGAGGCTGGAGTACTACATGGACAGTGTGTCCTTACTAATACATGCCCCTTATTATTTATGAGAATACAGACACCAATGTAGTATCTCCTTTTGAAGATGTGAATCAACATCTCTGTATTTATGAGGTGTGTAAAAGCTGGAGTTTAAACATTTGCAATGCTTCTGCCACCAAGTGTTAGCCACAGTGCCCCTGTACATTGTTGGCTACAGTGCTGTCTCCTCACCTCCATACACAGACATACCATAGAAGCAGTAACAGTGTCCTAGTAATTACCCAATAGAAGACATGGAAGTACTTCACAGCATTTAAGCTGTGCTATGTACTTCTTTATAACAATCATGTTTTCAAATTATATAAAAGAACATTAAACATTATGGGTAGAGATGGGTGAATTTCCCGAAATTCGTTTCGTTCACTTTGCCAAATTTCTCGGCAAAAAATAATTTAGTTCCGAATTACTTGGGGACGAATCACGTTAAAAAACAGCTATTTCCAGGCTGCACAGAGCCTGCAGGGTGCTGTGGAACGTTGTGCCATGCTTAAATATGCAGAGGGAGCTTGGTTTGGTCTTCATACAATGTTGTGTTTTAGTATGACACGCACATGACTGCCGCCGCTCTTAGAATCGCTTCACTATAAAATTCCCTGGGCACTTAAGAGGGCAAAACTGACCAAAAAACTGAAGCGGGAATGTTGCCTGATAAAGTCATGCCAGAGAAAGCTGGAAAAAAACAAGCTGAGAGCTCAGGTGGCAACATTAGTGACAGAGTGTGGAGGTGACGGTGCTAGCCACAGCAGCATGAGGTCAGACAGTGGCACAATGACACAGTGTGTAGGTCACGGCAGCAGCCACAGCAGCAGCAAGAGGTCAGACAGTGGCACAATGACACAGTGTGGAGGTCACGGCAGCAGCCACAGCAGCAGCATGAGGTCAGGCAGTGGCACAATGACATTCTGGAGGTGGCAAAAACAGGAGTAGGCCACAGAGTGGGACAATGACACAGTGTGTAGGTCACGGCAGCAGCCACAGCAGCAGCATGAGGTCAGACAGTGGCACAATGACACAGTGTGGAGGTCACGGCAGCAGCCACAGCAGCAGCATTAGATCAGTCAGTGGCACAATGACACAGTGTGGTGGTGGGTGGCTATACCTGTCCCTGGTAAAGTTGGTTGGTGGCTGATGGAGAAACTGTCAGCAGATGTGTGGCATCAGGCGGGTAGCGGCATCAGAATAGTGGCTGTGGCAGGTAGTTTGAACCCAGACTCATTTCTCACAGTTTGGGTGAGGCGCAGGCTGATGAGTCTGACCCAAGGGCTTGTGGGTTGGAAATCCGGCCGATCCACGCCTTTTTCATCTTGAAAAAGGGTAATCGTTCCCATTTTCCCGGGGAAAAGGGGTTTTCCCCTTTGGGTAACGATGGCCCCCGCCGCCTGAACACCCCCTGATGCCCACCTACGGCCGGCAGAACAGCTTCTCCACGAAAACTCGGAAAGTTGCCCACACATCCATTTTTGGCTGCCCTTCTAACGGGGTTTTGGCAGAGTGCGTCCAATAGGCCCCACCTGTTTGGTTCAGGGACGCCCAGGGTCCGCTGCTGCTGCTGCTGGCGATACCCTCCTCATTTGGGGCGGGTAAAGGGAAGCTGCCATCGTGAATCCAGATTTAGGTTCGGCTGATGGAGCTGGTACTGCCCCACCCCCCCCCCTTCCACCAGCAGCCCGGCAGTAGTACATGAGCGCTGGGGGCCCCCCCGTCAACCCCGCAAGGAGGGACGATGCCCCGCACATAGGCAGCACCAACGATTACGGAGGATTTCCCAATAGTATTTGAGTTTGTCCTCCCCCCAAAATAGCTGGGAAAAAGGTTCCCATTTTGGATCTAGCGAGGGGCCCAAAAAGGGGGGAGAGCTAAAGCATCCCTCTGCCGATGCTGACTATTGGGCTGTCACTAGCCAGGAAAATAACATGCTGCGGGCCATCGCACAAATTACCCGGGGGGCCCCCCCTCCCTCCTTTCCACTGTATACTGCCATGGTGCGGGGGGTCATCTCCCGTCTTCCCTCTCCATCCCCTCCCCAGCTGCCCCCCCCCTTCTTGTCACCTGGGTAAAAATCCACTAAATTTCCCCAAAACAATGCTTCGCCCCCAATGTCCTCCCCCCCTCCCCCCTCCCCTCCTCCTCCTTTCATCCCCACCGGGACTCATGTGGCCACAGATGTAGTCGCCACGTCCCCAGTCCCCTGCCCAACAGATTTTACAGCACTGTTCCAGGACATGAACATGGAATGACGTTATTCACCCGTAGTCCTGGCGACGGGCAAATAACATCGCCCCTGAAGGGCCTCAACAAACGGCGGGTTTCACGCATCAGCTGCCACTGGCTGACATAAAAAGTTACACAGGGGAGTACTTCTGTCCCTGGATCATAAAAAATTCGTTAACCTTCCTTTTATACAGTCGGTCCAACATGTCAGGCGGAATTTCCAACGGGTGGAAACACCCGCATATCAGAGTGTGGGGGGGAGGCCTTCGCCGCTGCAACTCGAGGAGGGTGTTCTTGGCTTTGGTACGAATGGATAAAGTGCATGCACTTTTCCTGGCCATTTTCAAATCTCCCGAAATGGTGGAAGACTTCGGGAACCTTTTCACAACCATTTTAAAAAACACGTGCGCCATGCGGGGGCGCATGGACCATCCCCCCTTTGGGTTTCACCGGGGGACACCATGTTCCCCCATTGTCCGTCACCAGGTTCCGTTTTGCAGTTGGCGCGGAGAAAGCCACACATCGATTTCTTGCGCTGACCTTTTCAGTTCCCCCCTGGTGACTTCGTTCCCGAGGCAAGCCAGGTGTAGAACTGCGTGACACCGCGTGCCCACACTTTTTGGTATGATGGGGCATACTTGTGGAGGCGAGATGGTTGGGGTGGGGGAGAGCAGGAGGGGGACATTGGGGCAGGACACATTTGACAATGTGGAGGAGAAAGCGGCGTCTCCTGTCCAAGTTTTGGTGTGCCTTGGGGCCGGAACACATTCACCCGTGGCCGTAAAGGGCATGTATGGGCCCGACCTATTACAGCTCCAGACTCCGCCGCTGCGTGCACCTTTGGAACAAACCGATAACTTTAAAGGGCTGCCCACCTTTTGTTTCTACAATTTAGAAGGCTGGTACTGCCTTTTTGGAAAAGAAATTACGGCTTGGAACTCTCCATCTCGCTCGGCACAAGCCATTTTTTCTCTGAACGTCAGAGTCCCCCATTTGGGAAAAGGGGGGGGACTGCAGTACCCAAAAACTTGGACAGGACACGGTCACTGCGCACCTTAGGATGGTTGGGCGCAACTGTTGTCTCTTTTTCAAAACGCCTCGCTAACGACTGCTGGGCCCCTGAGTAGCGAGGAGCAGGACATCTGGGCCGGGGGATGAGTCAAAAGAAACAGCCCCCTTCTGCAAGGTGGTGGACCTTGACGGCTGCAATGGCATGCGTGCCACTGGGCGCTGCTGCTGCTGCTGTTTTTTGCGGGGGCAGGAGGACCACCACATCTGAGCCACTTTCTCCCGGCCACCAGAGGTACGCGCATGTGTTTACGCAGGGCCGTGGGGCCAATTAGCGCCCTGGCCCCGCTTCACTTTTGCTTACAGATTATACATATACCCATATTCGGCTCCTCCGGGGTCCTTTCAAAGAACTGCCCCCCGCCGAGTACGGTTTTTTTCCGCCAACCTCCGCCTGATGACCTTTCTGCCGCCGCTGCCCTTCGCAACCCCTGTGCCGCTACTTTTTTTGGCCTCGAAGCGGTTTTTTTTCCCGTGGCCGCTTGGTTTCCCGACCTCACACTGCGCTATCCTGCTGACTCACGGCCACAAAAGACCCACTTGCTGGTGCGCCCTGCCTGAAAAGCGCAACTACGCCCTCTTCTCCTGATGAGATGAACCCTTTCCTCACCCGGGTCCCCCAAATGCGGGCGGCTACATCACATCATTTGTTTTTATCGCACTGCTGTCCCATCACCTGTTTGGTATCAGAGGCTGGCCCCCACAACATGACCCCCCATCCACCTCAAATCTATACTTTTCCCCTATTTCAAGAAGCAGGGGTATTGGGCCCCATTTCTTCGCTCCAATGTCGCTGCTGACTGCTCTCCTCAAATTGTTCATTCTCGCTATATGTGGCCTGAGCCCAGACCACTAGTAATCCGGCTGAGGGGAAACCGATGGGAAAAGAGGCGGTTGAGGACAGGGGAGGGGCCGCGACCCCCCCGGGGCCTGCCAACTAAGGGGTTTGTGTCTGACTTTCCCCCCGACTCTTGGCTGGGGGGGTCAATGTCATCTGGGAGGGGAAATGGATGACCTAGTCAAACCCAAACAAGAACCATTGGGGTTCAGTCAGTACACGGCCGCTAGATACAGCGGCAGTTGTGGGCCCACCAGTACCCCTGCTGCACATCCCCCCTTGCTGTG